>JAWQFJ010000958.1:10000-17500 GCA_034096865.1 Theodoxus fluviatilis
TCTAATTGGGAGACTTGCGGCCAAACAGGCGGACAGAGCCATGCAGCTCTCCAAATGAGCAGGAGCAATGTCCCAGGAGTACACCCCCTCACTCGCCAGCCCACCCCTCCCTGTCAACATAGGCAGAGAAAGTGAGAGTGAAAGTGAAATGAGAAAACAAAGAGGAAAGAGAGGAGGGGAGGAGTACAGAGTGTTCGACGTGATTGAAGCAGCCAAGGTGCTTGACAGAGAACGCTTTGAGGAGGAGAGGAGGAGTCAGTGCAGGACAAGTACGAGCCCGAAAGTAAGGGTGGAGATGAGGAGTGCAGGATCTGTGTGTGTGTGTGTGTGTGTGTGTGTGTGTGCGCGCGCGCGCGCGCGCGCGTGTGTGTGCTTGCGTGCATATGTGTGTGTGTGTGTGTGTGTGTGTGTGAGAGAGAGAGAGAGAGAGAGAGAGAGAGAGAGAGAGAGAGAGAGAGAGAGAGGGAGGGAGAGAGAGGGAGGGAGAGAGAGCAGACAGACACATAGACCAAACAGACAGACACATAGACCAGACAGATAAACGGACAAGCAGGCAGGCAGGCAGGCAGGCAGGCGGGCAGGCAGAGACAAATACGCACTAACAACGAGTCAGCTCTAGCGCAATGCGAATAGGCAGCAGGAAGAAAAGGAGAAAGTGGAGACCGAACAGGAGAAAACCCATATGAGTGCAGAGCATTTGATCTGGCCGAGGCAGGCTGCGGCAAGTGACGACTAGCTTTAGGTGAGGAGCGGGGAGGAGTGGATTGATGGGGAACAGCCTGAGTACTGTCCAGGAATGGCCTGGGTGTGAGGGAGACAGAGAGGAACAAAGGGGGGAGGCAGACCGAGGTGGATCGGTGAGGTGAAGTGACAATGAGAGGAAGAACGGGTAGAAGTGGGCACAACAAAGGGGGTGGGGAGGGTAGAAAAGGAAGACTACATGAGAAGAAAAGGAGAAGAGGCAGGGAGGAGAGTGAGAAAGGACGCAGGGAGGGAAGAGGGAAAGAGAGAGAGGATGAAGAGGGAGGAGGCAGTCGGGCGGGTGACAAAAATCACGTCCCCGCCGCTTTGCCGCCGATCAATTCTATTGACTCGCCTCCAGAAGTCATCAGCTGTGATGGAAGGCGGCGGTGTCAAACAGATCAATTCCAGCCCATTTCAGAGATGGTCTCGCCAGGCCACCAAACATCGCGGGCCCCACGCATGCCCACTTCAAAGCCAACGGCCACCGTCCCCAACTGGGCCAGAGGACGGATCACACACACAAACAATCGTGGTCCATCCCCAGCCCCACCCCACTTCACCCCTCCCAAGGCACCCTCGATGCCAACCCCCTTCTCCCCTTCAGTAGCCTTTCACCCAAGCAGCGACAAAAACGCCCACCAAAGACATGGCTGCCTGCCTGCCTGTCCTCTGGGTGTGTAGAAATGCGCAGCCTGGTGAAGTAAGACGAAACAGCAGATGGAAATTGCAAGAGTTACGAGTGTATATATATGAATTTCACTATAGGCCAATTCAGGTTGTAGGTGTTCATATTTCTTTAAGATGACCAGACAAAAAAAAAATCATGAGATTTTGATTATCAGACTTATGCGACGAATCCAAGACAGAGTACACATTGATTCCAAGTACCGAAATTGCAAAATTTCAACATATAGTTTATCTTCGATGGCTGTTGTTCATATCGGACTGACATTTCTCTCGGGATAAACACATCTGATTTATCATTTTCTTGCTCAGAAAACCACTACATTTTCCTCCGCTTTCTTGTTCTTTTACAATAACGTCTTCAATGATTGGCGAAAGAGACAAATCCATCCAGAATGTCTCTCCACTCAACCCAATAAGGCAAGGTCAAGCCGGCTCAATTTGAATTGATTTCTGAGACTGTGGGGGCTGAAATCTAATACTTTTTGTCCCAAGCATCCGCCGAGTGTCTCATTGCATTATGGCGTGGCTGGATAGCAGATACAATTAAAACAGAACTACTGCCAAAGCATGGGATTGTTCGGCATTAGCAGTAGATTTCTTTCCGACAGGACAAAATTGTAGACTCAATCACAGGATAACTGACGACGATGCCAAGTGATACAAACATTCCATTCTAGTGAAGTTTGTGAGTGTCCTCCCCCCCCCCCCCACCCCCACCCCCACCCCCCCAAAAAGAAAAGAAAAGCTGGATGAAAGAACAAGGAAGTACTGGATACGTTTTACAAGCAGCCACTGCACTATTGCATGTTAAAAATAATGAATCAGTTTTGCAATGGATCGGACAAAGGCAGTTTACAATGTTCTATGCCTTCTTAAATAAACAACTAATAAAACGGACATTTTAAAAGTGCAGTCACGACCAAAATGTGTTCATAACACGTACGCGATTTCAACTTCCATAATGCTTTCTATTTCTAGTTTCATTAAGGGAAAACCTTAAATCTGTGCTGCAGCAACACCAGGTTTGAACAACTCAGGTTTAAGATAGAAAGCTGTCGTTGTTGTCATCAAGACATGATCCTTATTCTCACTCTAGAATGAATCTTTAACAGCTAGGAAACCGTTAAGTTGCTATCAAGTGCTGTCAAACGTTCTGACTTAACTTCACTCCTTGTAAATCAAGAGGTGCTGATACAACAACAGACCATCCAGATAATGTCGACCAAACTTCTTCAACAATGTTACCTGACATCATACAGACTACACGATAAGCAATTGTAAAGGAGTGAATTTTGTCTCCATGTCGTATCTTGGATCTGACGTTTTGGCGCGACCGTTGGCAAGTGCACAAGGCTGCTGGGTACTGTGGTTTAACATATGCTTATGATGACTTGACTGCTATGTTGGATTGTTGCATCGTAAGAGAACTTAGGCAGAAGATTTCTTACTGACTTTGTAAAAGGAGCCCATCTTGAGAGATAAAAGTTACAACTGGCATCGAAGCAAAGGCATCCTATTTTATCACTCCGTTGTCCTTCTGCAGGACGGGGCTAAGTGAAGGCCCACCGAGTATTCTCCATGTGTGATACGTAAGAGGCGAGTGACAAGGAAAATGGTATCTTAACTTGTTTTTATTCCTACCGAAACACATGATTTGGGTAGTTAATGGACTTTACATAGACCGCAAAAGTTCACTGACTACGATCCATCTTTTCTCACTTCATTTCATGCTAAGCGCACATGAAACGGTAGCCATCTTTCTTTCAGCAGGCACAGCACGTTTGAAGCATGCACTGCTTCAGTAACGACAACGACTTGTGAGGTGAGCATCAGGGTCATTCCATGCAGCTGCGAAAAACCTTTAAGACAGCTTGCATACATCTGAATGCATTTCCTCCTGTGACTATTCCGTTGCAGTGCTGCGCGCCATGTTGAAGTTTCTTCAAATTATTTGCTTTAAGCTGGGACCACACAGCCAAAGTTTCACTAAATACAAAAACGTGACATAGTTTTTATTTACAAAATATTATGCAAAAGCTTCCATTAAAAAATTCGTTAAAAGGCCTGCAACTCAACTTTACCTAAATCACAGCATACAGTGTATACTTATTCCTAGGATGATACTGTGCAAGCATATACAGTTATCCCTTACGTATCTAACACGACGTCCATCCAAACATCGTATCTCAAAGTGAATCAGCAGGGACATAATTTGAAACGTCACGCATCTGTCGCAGATAGAAATCTCCAGGGTGAAGAGAGAACATTATGAACACAAGACTTCCTATCTGAACATACCCTCTCCCAACCCCAAACCCTTTTCCCCTACCCCTCATCTCCTTCCCCACCCCACCCAACCCTACCCTGCCCTGACCATACTGCCGCCCATGCCACTTTCCGAGATCAACGACAAAGATTCGTGACACAATCGAAAGAGAAAGAAAAAAGGTGCAGCTTCAGTTAAAGACATTTGAATAGATTGGGCGGGGGGACGGCAGGGAAAAAATCCATTCCAATTGAAGAAAGTTGGAGCAGGAATTGCTCTCTATGGCCTTACCATGGCGTGACTCAACTTGGAGGTGGGGGTAGGGAAAGGGGGTAGGGAAAGGGGGTGGAGAGGGGGTGGGGGGTGGGGGTGGGGGTGGGGTGGGGAGAGAGAGAGAGACGCTTGCTGTCTTCAATGGTTGTGGATGTCTGCAGCTTGGTGGCCTTGCTGCTAGATCCCTCTCCAAGACTCCCAGACTCCTGGTCCCAGAGAGCAGGAGGCAAGGCGGCCAGGGACGGGCGGGCTGTCGGGCCGGTCTCCCCACCCGACAATTTAGGACAGCAATTCCGTCCTTTGTTGACATTCTCATCAGGCGGGGTCGCCAATGCGAAATTGCAAGATTTTTACGACTTGATAATCATGTCAATTCATAGCCACTGGGCGAACCCAAAGACACCCTCATCAGGAGGCGGGCGGCCCCGCTGTCTCTGGCTCAATGACTCCCCCTTCCGTCCCCTTCACGGCACCGCAGGGATCAAGTTATTAGGCTCAGGTTGTAAGAAACGGCGCGTGCATCACTTACGTATGAATTAATGCGCGCGGGATTACGAGGAGGCGTTTTCTGTCAGGGCGCGGGCCGTGACAAACGACAAAACTCCCGAGCAAATCATCCCCCATTGGGGAGACAGGAGAGAGCATTGCTTGACGCCCATATTAATAACGGAATCTCCTGGGAGGGGGAGCCCCCCCCCCCCCCCCCCTCACCCCCATCCGCTAACCCTCGATCTCTCTCACCCCCTATCCCGACTTACCCCCTCTGCCTTCACTTGTCCTGTGGTCCCCTCTCTTTCCCTCTCTTTCTACTAAAACATTCCTCCTATCCTTCTCCATTCTTGTCCAAACCCCTGATCTTTCTCACCCACCCTTCCATTTCTAGGCCTCTACGCCTTCCTCCCTATTTCAACCCACACCCCGACTACAAAAAACTACTCTACCCCTTACACGCCACCCTACCATCTTTCGTATTCTTGAGACCCACTAGTGGGTCTCCCTCACACATCCACGTGCCATCTTAATTCCTTCCCCTCCTCTAATAACACACACACACACACACACACACACACACACACACACACACACACACACACACACACACACACACCGTCCCACTAAACGAAACAGCCCCCAACAAAATATCTTCATACACCCTCCTAACCCCCTTCTATCCTCCCACACACCACACGACTACCTCGCCTCCCCACCCAACCAATCCCCACCCCAGTGGCCCAGCCTAACCCCGACAAAAATCCCGCCCCGTACCCCCCATTCCCCCGTCCCCCCTTCCAATCCCCCCTCTTCCCTCCCCAAAACCCATCCAGCGACTAGCCTGCTATGTGACATACGATGAATCAATGAATGTAGTGGAGCTAATAAGATCACACGTGGCATGCCTTCGCTGGAGGCTCGGCGCCGCCAGGGGACCACTAATTAATTACCAAACGAGCAGCTGCGCCGCCCCATTATTCCGGGCCCCTCTCCAGTGTTGTCCCAAGTCTCCCCTTGGAGACAAAAAGCTTCTCCGGCGTCGCCAACGAGACAGCCACGTGTGGAGGGACGCGGCCCGGTCGTGCCGAGCTTTGTCGACAAACTCTGCCCCCCAAACGCCTGGGGGTTAAAGAGCTGACTCCCCTCATCAGCATAATGAGCTTGCCCGCCTCCAAACCCACTGTCTTCAAGGGTCCTCACACAGTTGGCTCTCAACGCCAAGCAGATTTTTCAAGTTTCTTTCTCTCTTTTTTCCCCCCCACTTCTCTCCCCCACCCCTGTTGGAGTGAGGTTTGAATTATTCAACAGTATACGCCGATGCGACCAGTGGGAATGGGTTTGAATGGCCCAGAAACAAACTCTCCCCACCGCAATTGCTCGTGCACTGACGCGAACTTAGAGCTTCCAGTCTCACGAGTGTTGTGTGATCTGAATCCATGTTCTTCCGGTATGTTTGAAAAAGCAGAGCGCCTCAACAATTTTGAGGCCAAAAATCAGTCTAAAGTAGTAGCAAGTGATATTGTTAATACGAGATTTAACAGTCTCTTCATGACGACGACGATGACGACGACGACGATGATAATGATTGATGACTGATGATGACGATGATGACTGCCACTGTTAAATGCCAGCGAGCATACGCTCGTGTCACCTTTAAGTGCGTGAAAAACTAAAGTCGCAGACTTCCCAGTAACCATCGTTAATTAAGTCCGTTTAATTTCGTTCAAGACAAGTGGGACCTGGGAGGAAATGTACAAAAGAAGTTGATATTCAAATGGAATAAAGACAGTCTTTCAGACAAAGACTCCCCTGCAAGCAAGAAGACGGAGTCGAAGCTTCCTACTGAAGGTCAAATGGCCGCTTCAAGCAGAAAGACTCCACACAACACAAAGAGAGGCATCCGGGAGACAGAGAGGCTGGCCTACCTGAAGCTCCAGGTTGGAGATGCGGTTCTTCAGGTGTTCCTTCTCCACCTGCAGCTGGCTCGTCTGCTCCTGCCACTCCACCTTCCTGTAGACAACACAGACCGTATGTTGTGTCCGTCTCTCTCCCTCTTTCTGGTTACACGTCTGGCAGCTGTCTCTATTTTCTGATGGAGAGTGTCTGTAGTTCTGTCTACAAGTCATTGACTATTTCGATATTTGTGAGCGTCTACGGTTTCGTTTCTGTGTCTGTCGGTGATCCAAGTGTCCTCCAGTTAAGGAATGAATCCATCCATTTTTCTATCTAACTAATCATTTTCAAAAGATTGATGAAATTCAAAATCATGTAGCACTCGCACCCGCCCAAACGTCCACACATACACACGCACGCTTGCACACACGCAAGCATACACATAAGCCCGTATGCCCGAACACTGCAGTAGTACTTTTTAGCTGTTGCCCAAAATTCCCAGGCTAGACAACGCCAAGATAGCAAACTCTCATTCCATTGGATGGCCATCATTGAGCAGTGACAGCAGGGCCATCCCCTATGTCTAGAAGCCCCAAGGACACTCACTTGGTGAGGACATCTCCAATCTCCTGAGCCTGTTTGGAGACGATGTTCTGCAGTTCTTCAATGCGATCATCTTTGATTTGAAGGATTTCCAGCACCTTTCTGTCCTTTGCTTCCGACTTCTCTTTCTCCCTGGATGAAAAGAATACAAATGGACTATATAGCAATTCCACTGAGATAAGAATTTATTTAACACTATTCAATCCCGAAACAATGACAATGCTACCGTCTGGTGTGCTCAGCTGCATTTTACAAGATTCATGGCAATTCATGTCTGTCAAAACAAAAACAAGCCCAGAACCAAACGGATAATGTATTTTAAAAATTCGCTGCTCATCCAACCAGATTTAGAACTCGTAGTGGTACTTGCAGGTTTTAGTCTTCCAGCAAATAATGTACTGTCACCGTATTTACATTTTACTTTTCCCGTGAAAGTTCTGATACGGAAAAAGCAGTCGATATTGTGAATAATGTGTGTTGGGGTCTTTGTTGCGAATAAAATGATTATCTTGCTTAAACAAAGGCAGAAACATGTGCCATAA
>JAWQFJ010000958.1:22500-54377 GCA_034096865.1 Theodoxus fluviatilis
GAAACCCATAAAATAAAAATGAAGATTAACATTAAACAAGAAGGGCAAAGCCCATACGACTCACATGCTTGACCTTGACCTTTATATGACCTTGACCTTCAGGTGACCTTCAAGGTCAAGGTCAAACAACTAAACCTACCAATGACATCATACACAAAGAAATGCTTTACACATTTTTCCTACCAAAATACAAGGTCATCCAAGGTCATGCAACACAAAGCTGTTAATTCAAGACATAGGAAGCACAATGGTGCTTATTGGCACTTTCTACCATGAGATATAGTCACTTTTAGTGGTTCACTACCCCATTTTGGTCACATTTCATTAGGGTCAAAGTGACCTTGACCTTGATGATATGTGAACAAATGTGTCTCATGATGAAAGTATAACATGTGCCCCACATAATTATTAAGTTTGAAACAGTTATCTTCCATAGTTCAGGGTCAAGGTCACTTCAAAATATGTATACAATCCAACTTTGAAGAGCTCCTGTGACCTTGACCTTGAAGCAAGGTCAACCAAACTGGTATCAAAAGATAGGGCTTGCTTTGACCTATATACCACTTGTAGCTAAGGTTGCCATTCTCAATAACGTGGGAGAAAATTGGGAAAATGTGAAAAATGACTGTTTTTGAGACCACATTTATGGCTCCTGTGACCTTGACCTTGAAGCAAGGTCAAGTCACTATGTATGTTTTTTGAGGCCTTGTCATCATACACCATCATGCCACATTTGGTGTTGATAGACTTAATAGTCTCCGAGAAAAATCCAACGTTTAAGTTTTTTACGCCCGGACGGACGGACGCCCGGACGGACGGACGGACGGACGGACGACACGGCTCAGTACATAGACTCACTTTTGCTTCGCATGTGAGTCAAAAAGGAGATTCCATTAACTGTTAATGAATGTGTAAACTCTCTTCATTCCTGGAAGATCCGACTCTAGAAAGCAGTTCAGCTATCCTGTGTTCCACAGTATTGTGTAAAATCACTACTTCCAACCTGCATTTTCATTTTTTGTAAACTGTTCATAAAACTACATAAGAGTACTGAAAAAAGACATGCAAAGCTATCAAAGGTAAAGGTGCTCTTTTTTATACTGCAACTTTCCACCCATTGATGGATGCTCAAAAAACACACATACCCCCTGATGGACGAGCTACTCAAACTTTCACTCCAACACCATCTCAACTCCCTGGGGAGCTTGCAACCAGGCTGGGAATGAGTGCACTAAAGCAAGCCTTCACAGTTTTCCATCTCAGCCATCTCAGGCACCCATTTTACTCCTGGTGGGGGAGAAGCAAAGCAAATGAAGCACCGTGCTCAAGGATGCCACTCTGTGGACTGAACAACTTTGAACTTGCACCCACAAGCCGCAAAGTGTGGTAACTACTCTGCCTAAAATTCTCTAAAATGTACACAGTAGAGCAAAAGATAAAATGCTTCCATATACATTATAAGTGATAGAGGAATGGTATTCTTTCTTCTGCCTTAGGGAAGCAATTCTATAGAAAACTAATCAAGCAGATGAATAGTAACCAGAATATTCAGAATGACTGCAACATCTCAGCAGACACCAGGAAAAGCAAAGCAGCAGTGGCTCAAACTCAAAGTGTAGATCCACAAACTGATTTACTACATACACTTCATAAGCAAATAACGTAATCATCAATTAACCAGCTTAAAAAAACCCATCTAATTGTAAAAATCAAAATGCCAGCAATTCTACATACCACAGGACAACTGTGTGCAAGTAATATTGCAAAACAAATGAATCTTTACATCAACTGTACAAACATGCACAAAGCACACTGTTGTAAGAGCAAAGAGATACATGTACATATGTAAGTGTTCAATACATACCTCTGTACGACCAAAGAGACTGCCTCTGTGACATCAGGATTGGACACTTGCAGCTTCTTCCATAATGACCACACAAAATCCTTGTCAGCCTGATGATGAACAGAAAAAGACATTTCTATATCATAGAGCTTAAAAAAGCTAAGTAATCCCCAACAACTTCATAAATGATATGTAGGGTTGTAAGCCTAGAAAAATATCTGTTTGCAATTTTTGTGCATAAAACTGGATTTGTATGGTTGTATATGTGTGTCATTGAAATGATTGGTTTATATTCTTCATGTGTGTGCATGCATGCAAATGTGTTTGTGTGTGTGCGCGTGTGTGTGTGTGCGCGTGTGTGTGTGCGTGTGTGTGTAAGCATTTTTCTTCCAAAGGAAACATCTGAATGGGGTTGTGCACTCTGGTAACAACAGTACCACAATGAACATAGTTATTGTGAGGTTTAAATGACACTATCGCATGGAAGTTCTATCACAGGTGTCCAATCATACAACTGGGTGTAGGCAGGTAAGGCATCTTCCCCAAGGGTGTACATCAGTGATCAGTGCTGTGAGGAGCTGTTTCCCACAGCAATCAAAGTCTCTTCTCATAAACCTCACACAGTGTATGCACCATCCACTTGAAGTACTTCATGCTTTGTATTCCTGCAGCATGCAGTTTGACCAATATCAAGTTGTGTAGAACTTCGGCCTAATTCATACAACAAAGCTGAACACCCTGCAGGGTGTAAAAAGAAAAATAATCTGACCTCTGGTGGGGTCAAGACCTGCTACCTTAACTAGAATGTCTGAGACCTTTAACCCCTGAGCTAATGAGGTCCTGGACAAGAAATTGAAAGCTATGTAGCTCTGTAGTGTGATTTTGACAATCAAGGTGTGCAGTTCCTCTGGTGTAATTACACAGTGCAACAGCAAAGGTGCACACCTGTCTCTAGTATAAGCATTTTACAACATGATAAATTGTACCTTGCTGCATTTCCCATCATAATATCTTTGTGTGAGTTGCCTTAGCATACATGTAAACGTCAGCACTATGACACAAGCATTTGTTTATCTTTTGTATGGACAAGTGCACACATTTTTAATGCTGTTATTGCTGACTCAATGTGCGCACATAAGTGTGTACACAAAGTCATGCTGGATTGATTTCAAGATCTCCCGATAAAGCCAACCAATCACATGGAAACTTGTTTGCACATGACAGGCAACTACAAAGGAGACAGCTGCATGATCCCTCTGTCACGACTCAGTGTATTATTGTTTAATTTTACGCAAAGATTAAAGGTCTGTCACGGCTCATGGTGGGTGGTGTGACTTTATTATTTTTTGTGCAGCGTTATACACCTTTGAGAGTTATGCAGCGTCGGCGCTTGATGTTAGAGGCGACGTTGCACATGTTTTTCCACCTTCATGCTGCGTGTCCCCTGTTGCACTATATCTGCGGGTTCTGGTGCAGGGAATTTATTATATAAAGACCAGTTTTTATTTCCCCAAGAGAGATGGAAGAGGAGGAGAGGGAAGAAAATATGATAAACTAAGAGAGATATATGTAAGCCCGGTGTGGGCGTGTTTTCATAAATATTTCTTATTAGTAACGTTTCTCCTGTGGGTTCGGGGTAAGGATTGACCCACCGCGTCTCTCTGCACATTTCTTGAGAGGCGAATAACTAGGAACGTCGTGACTTGGTTGGCGTTTACTCTGGGCTGTTCTGGTGATTTTCATGCCCGATGGCCTTGCATGGCCTACAGGGGCTGATGGGCCGTGTAACTCAATCCATACAATCCATTGTAATGTTGCGTATGGCTTTCAGTTACTAGAGGGGAGAGAGAGATGGATTGATAAAGAGAATTGTACTAAGAACTATAATTAAGCCAGCTGGGCAGTTTTTAAATGTTTTTAATTTGTAACTGGTTTTTTTCTTCTTTCATTTTTATTTGTATGTTCTGTTAGTGAGTTTTGTTTGAAAGATGTTTATGAGTAATTGAGTCGATTGTTTTACGTTGGATTTGGTTTGTGGCGTCATTGTCTTTAAATGTGATTAGTGACTGAGGAAGGAATTTCCCTTTTTTATTTTTTTTTTAACTGTCCGGTTGGGGTCGAGCCACCTTCCACCCACCCCAACCACGACACCCTCCTCCCACTCTATTCTCTTCCCAGCAGGCAAAGATTCCAGCAGAAGAGGGGCATTGGGCAGCTCCTCCAGTTTGTTATACTTTCACTTATCTCCATGAGTGAACATGCTGAAAAACTATAACAAATAAAGGAAAATACAGAGTAGTCAGTTTCCTTTGCGTTGCACTTACATTCTCATAAGCAGCATGCAATAAAATCCCAACATGAAAAGACACCTAAATTTAAATAAGAATTTTAAAAACTTCACTGAAAACATTGTTTACCATAACAGGAACACAAAGTGAAGTATTTTGCAGTGACAGCTAGAATGTGGCAAAGTGCTGTGTTACATTTGAAGATGTCCTTAACTGGATTGGTCATTGTATTAACCCTTTTCTGGCAGAAAACAAGTATTCTCATTTGGGCTGAGCACCCACCAGCACAAAAACATAAACACCATAGATGGAAGCAATGATCATTTATCTGTTATATCCAGTAGTTTCACGATGATTGAAGCTCAAACAAGAGAGTTATTGACATTTTTCAAAAACCACCACAGTTTGTACATTTTTGAGTTGGCAACGCCAGGCGTCAGTCAGAAAAGGGTTAAATCTAGGACAGATTTTACTCTACAGGCAAGAGTGAAAATCTAAAATCACACAGCTTTACCTGACACTGAGAAAGCTCTGACTGCAAGGCCTTGTTGTGTGCCAGCAGCTGACTGAAATCAGGCTCTGCAATCAAAAAGAGGTGGACACAATGAAGACAGCACAGTACAATGTGTGTCCTGCACGTGAGACAAAAGTAGAATTTATAAGTGAGAGAAACCAGAATTCAAAACTCAGTGATTCATCTGCTGATCATGTCAAAAACATCACCACAACACCAAAGCTTCATCATGTATTACATAAATGGTGATAAAAAGGTCTGACAAATATTGAAATAGTCATTTTCTCCCAATTGTGAGGTTAAGTTATTTCTGTCAGTAAACTTCAATGTATTGATGAATTTTGTTTTCCTGTGACAATAATTTTCAGGCAGAATTGTTGCACCCTTGTCATCAATAGTCATGTCATTGTTACTGTATTTGATCATTACATTCCACTGCACACTTGAATTACACATTAAATTACATACTACAGACTTGGCACATTTCATTCATAAATCAAATCATGCCTGCTATGAAATACATCATATCAGACTGCATCATGCCAGGTCACATGTCACATCGCATCACACTGCATCATATCAAATCATGATGCATCACATCATCTTCTATCACCTCATGTCACATCTCACCATATCACATCACACCACATCATGTCCACTCCACATCACATCTTGTCCTATCACATCACATGTCCACTCTGCATCACATCACATCAGTAGTTACAGAGTTGGCTGTACATTGCAACCCAGTGTGTGCCACACCCAGCAAAGTAGTCACAAAAACCTTTGAAAACCTTTATAATCTTAGTAAACGCATCGAGCTCCTCGCTCCTCCCAGAGTGGCTTCCTAAAAGCTGATCAGTCAGCCAATTAAATTTAAAAGGTGAACAGTCAGCTAATTAGAAGTGTTAATTAATGAGCTGGTACCGCCAACTCTATAACTACTCACATCTTGTCCTATCACATCACATCACATCACCTCACACCACATCACATCACATTACATCCTATCACCTTCCATCCCATTATATCACATACACACCACATCATATCCACTCCACATAACATCCCATCTTGTCCTATCACATCAAATCCCATCTGTGTTTAATAAACCGCAGCTGCTGCAAGATACTCCTCTCTTCTGCTCATATCCAAGCCCATGACACTTTTGGACTTGCTCATGCAAATATGTCAAAGGCAACAGCCAGCCTTGTTTAGTGAAGCAACAACTCCGGAACTCTGTCCATGACAAGACTATAACCTGAATCACAGAGTGCTGGTGGTGAAGACATTACATGAGTCACATCAAAAGTTATCACAGAATGTCATGTGATACAAAAATAAGTTCATAAGACTGTCCTGAGCAGAATAACCAATCAGAGTGTAGAAAAAGTATTTACACTGGTGTCAACTGCAATCCAAGACTGCGTAAACAAGGAATGTTTGTCATTACAGGTATTTTGTGAATTGCTGGGGAAATATGTATTCAGATGACTATTGCAAATGTCTTGCAAATGTCAGCAGCAATATTGTGTTGAAAACAACAGAAAGAGAATACCTGGATCATTTTCAATTGAGAATAGGTAAAATAGAACAATTTGTCAGGTTAAGTCACTATCTTGCTGGAGTCTTGCTAATGAGGTTCCTGATACCTCTCTACCAGATACTGCCAAAATTCTATTCATGCAATGCATAAACACACATGCACACACACAACATACACACATGTATATATGCACTCATACACACACTCATTCACACACAAACACACACACACACTCATTCACACACACACACACACACACACACACACACACACACACACACACACACACACACACACACACACACACATGTGGTTCTTGGGATCTGTTCTCAGTTCCTTGTAACTCTGTGGTTTATTTAGGATTCACAGAGCTATGCACATTTACAGATTTCCATGTGGACAGAATGTTTACTATAACATATAAAGTCTTTTTCTGCATCGTCTGCAAGATCTACACTCACTGACACAAGACCATACTGTCCCTCCCTATAGGTAATATTTGTGGATTCAATGGAACATCTTAGTTCTGCAGCAATGAGAGTAACCATGGATTATTCTTAGTTAATACAGGGCTGTCACCCTGTTGGGGGATTGAGAAAGTCCTTCAGAATCCAGGAAGGAATCAAACCTGCCTTATCATATTGTGCCTCTGAGTTCTCACACCATTTAGCTACTGATGTACTTGACAACATACTTTGTGTTGGTACTATGCTCTATTACATCCAGCTAGTCTCATCCATAGAAAAGAATGACATAAAATCCAGCACATCATGTGTACTTCTCAGTTATGGGTCTGGTGTTGAGAGCCTTAGCTGTAATCTCTGGAATTTCCATAGAAAAAGAAAGTGTTGAGTTTATATATTCGGGATATCCATACTTTTTTTCCATGTAAAACCTTCTCATGCCCTACCACTTCTCAATGAATGAAATCTTTCAGCCATCATGGTAAGATGCATGCATGTGTGTGTAACAATCTTCATTTAAAGATGAATGCAACACAAACATTGGATGTGTCACTGTGTCTGTGCCAGACTGTAGTAATGTAGGAGGCATATGAGCTCAGCCTCAATTGCTTCTTCTCTAGCATGTTTATTTATTACTGGAACATTGATCAGATGCAAAAACAAAAATTGGTAGCAATTGAATGAAGGTGATCAAATGTGTCTTATTTTTCTTCTTCTTTTTTAATGGTCAGATTTTAGACACATGTTTCATATGCTCCAAGGCATGACAGTTTAAAAACATGTATTTCACTGAGTCAATTTCATACATTTTGTCCATTTTTATACCTTGTAGCAACCTATGTGTTTCTTCAAACACAAACAACACAAGCACATAGAAATGCTATCAACTGTTACACAACAGCCTAAACTTGTGTTATTCTAATGAAGAAGATGAGCACTGCAAACAAGGAAGGCAGACTCACCTCTGGAGTTGGTGGAGAAACCCAGATCCAGTGATATATCCGACATGTTGGAAGCCTCAGCTCACATGGTCAGTCAAAGCACTGTCTGAGCAGAGGACCTACCAGAAAATAATAGCATCAAGTTATATGTGATTCAACATTAACTAATTTTGTCTCAAGAAAATATTGATACCACCTGTGCCATACTGCACATGAGCAAGTTTACATGTTTGACAAGAAGTGACTTAAATGTGTCATTGTGCCTTTTACAAGTACAGTTTTGTGACTTGTTTGATGTGCTTTGTGACCTGAGATGCAATAACTTTTAAGGCATTCTCACAGTGTATATATAACTCTTCAAAACTAGGCTTAGTCTACAGAGGGTAAACACAGGAACAGAAATGTATGTTTGTGGTTTCTTCTGCAAATATGTCACTAAAAATTTATCTGAGATTCATCAAATTAACACATGAGACTGACCAATAAAAAATCAATGCTGAGTCTCAAATCCAAACAATGTTTCAAATCTAACAATTGCATGGTTGAATCAATGAGATACCCTTGCCTTTAAAAAAAGTGTAGTCATGCTTGCAAAAGATTGAAGAAAATAACTTAGCGATGAGACTGATGACCCACCCAATGAGGACAAGCTGTTTACAAACCAAAAGGACGTTAGTGTCACATATATAATGTCAGGTTTCAGAATGCTATACACGTTGAAAGGCTAGATGTTGTTGGAATCACACAAACACTGCATTACATGTTAATGAGAGTAAACGTTTGTAGATCCACTGAAGTTTAATGAGAGTTTCAGTGCTGACCTATGGGAATTGAGTGACTGCAAAGAACATCATATGTGGCGGTGCATTCGTGTGAATAAATAATGCAGTTACCTCGACAAACAAATCGAATTGTGTAACATATCAATCAAAAGCCTGTGAAGTTTACATCGGCCTTATACAGTCCTATTCCGGCGACTGAGAGTGGTGTAAATAACGCTAGATATTAGATATCGCGTTGATTACTTGTCTAAGGCTGTTACTGGAAATGATTACAGCAACAGCATGAGGCGTCTTAGGATGCGCAGTGATTAACGAGACGAAGAAACAAAATCATGGAGCGTACTTGTAACAGACGTCCTCTTGTGCACGTCGAGTAAACTCCCTCTTGATCTCAAAGGTGGAACCGGCACCACTTCACAGAAACCTACGATCGATGTAGGATTACTTCGACAGCAAACAGGATAGAACATGTTCGTGGGTACGAGTTTGACATGTACAAAGACTTCGAAATGAGGAGTGTACACACTATTCTCAAGACAATAGATGTATGAACACACGAAGTGCGATAAAAGGGTGTCCTAAATAGGAATCGAGTGCTGAATTTTTATGGGAGAAAGTGGATGCTCACAAATAAATTCATTGTTTGAAATCCCGCTGCAGAGATTGCCGCCGTGCGGTTGATTTGTTTACGTCACGTGACCAGTTGTCGTAAAGTTAGCAAAATATCGTTCCGTCGTTACGATGAGCTGCCGTCGTCAGTACAGACAATAATGCGTCATTCAATTTTTGCTACGTCGTCACGACTCAGATATCTTCGTAATCATTAATGTAGTTATGACAAGATGGCGGCGGTAAGTTAAAACTTCGGTCATCGAGCGATGGTGACAGTTGAACGTCATGTGAGTTCTTCGGACTGTTTTGCTCTGTCCTTTTAACTTCAGATTGCTTAATTCACGTGTCTCTTTGCCGTCACGTTGTAAGTGGATGCACACTGTGTCTCTTTCGGGTGGTTTTTTACTTTCCTTATCTGTTCTCGCTGCGTCGGCGACGTCAACGATGCTAGTTGCTAGCTCCGACACTGTAGCAGACGACTCATTTACAAGCGTGGCCGCGAAGCCAAGCACTACTTTCGTTGACATGAGATCGCTCAAATCTTCGAACAAACACAAGCATCTCCTTCGTGACATCTGTTGACTGTATGTTTTACCGAGATGTTGTCGGCTGAAATTAATGTGCTGTTACTTAAAAAAGCCGTTGACAACCTGCTAATGCCTGTGACGTATCAACCGTCAGTTAAGGGCTTTAAATGTATCAATCGGACGTCACAGTAAGTCTTGAATTTGAAATGAAATTCGTGTCAGTATCTGTCGTATGTATGTCGATGGAGATTTTGCATGGTTTTAAGGATGTTTTTACACTCCTCAAGTGCATCCATGACGCGTTGGCATAGCTTCACTATCTCCCGGCTTAGAGCCGAACTGGGAGGCACGCTCATAGAGCGCCTCCGGTGCCAGAGCGGTCGATCTCAGGAGACCTGATTTCACGAGTCGCGCTTCTCCTTGGCGTGGTTCCCCCTCGTCCCCCCTCCCCAAAGTGGTGTGCACTCCTTCTAAGTAGATATAAGGACATTATACTTTTTAGGTGATGAGAGGACTTGGGCATCCACTGTAGCGTGAGGGAGTTCAAAGTGCCATCTGTCTCTGGGTGGAGTGCCACATTATTGATTGATAACGAGTTGGAATGGCTCCAGCATTGGTATGTCATTGGCCAGTGTCTCGTGTGACAGGACGCAGGCCCGCGCTGGCTGGTGGCGGGCACACATGGGTCTCCCTCTCAGAACGGGCTGGCAGAGTCTCAGAGCAGGAGGGGCTTAGCTGGCAGCAGCGACTGGCGTGTGTCCTTGTGAAGGTGGTGACTTGCGGAGGCATCCAGCCCGCTGTGTCTCCTCGTTGACTGGGCCCAGGCTTGACATTTTCCGCTCTGCTGTCTCTCGTCTCGTGGCGGTATACTGACTTTGGCTGTCTGTAGGTATGTCACGGATGCAAGTTGGTGTGGCACGTTGCTGCTTGTGATGTTTGGTCGTACAGGAGTTATGTGATGCAGAGATATGTGACGCGGTATATGCGATGTGACGCTCGTGAGCAGCTCAGCTGACAGAGCTTTGTAGTTATGCTGCCGACTATTTGTTTTGTTTTTTGTATGACGTAGTGAAGAGATGACAACTTTTTCTGATGTCACTCACTGTCAGAATGAGGATATCTTTCTGTAGAATGGAAGCTGCGAATTCCCCATCCAATACCCCACGTGTAAGTGAAGTGAGCGCCATTATTCAGTCTAGTGTCATTGTATGCTGAAGTCTGTGGCTGAGGTAGCTCAATCTTATGGCTGTCGCACAATCTCTCTTCTCGAGAAATGTCTTTCTATACGCTGTTATTTTCTACGCACATTGTGTTAATATGGAACTTCTAAGGAGCCTTGAGCTTTTATGGTTAGGTAAATCAAGTGGGAATTCTTGCCCCGTCAGACAATAGTCTCTTTCGATCTAGTTGACACCATGATGACAGCCATCCCTCAGTAAGAGTTATTCTACTGAATCAAGTTGATACTTTGAGTGACTGTGTTAGATGACATGATATTAGTTGTGCTGTGCCGTCCCCCCTCCCCCCCCTCCCCCCTAAATTGCAGTCAGTGAACTGCATATTGCCACGTGGTTGTCACCCAAAGGTAATGCAGTCTAAATTACTGCTACTGATAGTACCTGTCAGATGCTGTTCTTACCATTCTCACCAATCATTCTGTCGGTGCATAGTCATAATTGTTAATCTTGCAGCGATAACTAGATGTATCAGATTGGAGAGAATCTGTTTTCCTGCGATGACAATAGTGTCACAAGAGGTCACGCCTACAAGCTCAAGAAAAACCGATGCAATATGGCTTTACGACAGCATTTCTTCACCCAGCGAGTTATCAACATGTGGAACAGCCTCCCAAACAGCGTAGTTGAGGCACCGAGCCTGAACTCGTTCAAGAACAGAGTGGACAAGCATCTACAAGGATATATGTTCAAGCTGGAGGAACCACTGGCGCAGATGATGCACAGCAATTAGGCCTTTTTTTCTCTCTAATTTTTTCTTTATCCATAAGAACAATAAAAATACAGCCAGAGAACTACCAGAATCGGCGATAGGCCCTGGACGCCTAAGCAAGCCGAAGAATTCTATTCTATTATTCTATTCTATTATTTCATGAGGCTGTCATATCACTTTATCTCTATTAATCCTCAGGATTCTCGACAGGTGATACTCAACAATGGACTCAAAGAACCAGCCTAAAGATAAATGCTGTATCTTCCCCCTTGTAGGCGTGATAGAAATTACCACAAAAGATTAGCTTCAAGAATCTTTGTCAGTGTATCACTCTTATCACCTTATCAGCTGTTTATCCAGCGTAGCGTTCTCTATTTGTCTCTTGGATACCGACCGGCCTCTTGTCAAAAGTCGCCCTCACACTTTCATTTCCTTTCTACTACATGTAGAGTCCACAAAAGCTCCACGAAGCTATTTCTGGTGATATTACCCCAGTATTACTTCATCTGGAAAGTTCGCTGTTGCTATGTTCAGGTGTAGCTTGAAGGTTGGGCCTTTGCTCTTTTTTTTCTTGCACCCATTTACTTTGTTTATTTGAGGATGATGTGCTCTGATTGGGAAAGGTGTACGTACTTTTCTGCATACGAAACTGTTCAATATTGGAACTTGAAATTGGTGTGAAATTTTCGGTTTCAAAAGAATTTCTAAGAGTGAAATTCCCCTGAGCTATTGATCCGTACACGATCCCTTAAAACAACATTGTCAGATGATGACATCTGAAATTGACCTTAAAACAATTTCCTCATAATAATGACCCTTCCATCTGCCATAAATGTGTTAAAATTGTAGAACTGTCCCATCACATAGCATCATGAGTACAGCAGTAGTGAGAGTGGAGTGTTCGGGCAAATATCGATATGTGCAACAGGTCCTGGGAGGGCCAAACGTAAGTTCCCAACTCTACCTGTTGCATTTTTGCCCTTATTTGGCCGCTGCCGTACCCTGGAGTCGTCCCACTGTCAGCGGGGGGACTACCTTCTGTCAGGGTTCCAGCCCATAAAAAATAAATCCCCGGTGTCAAAAGCTGGGGTAGGGTGGAAGAGATAAGACAAAGAGAGGAGGTCGTCTTTGTCTGGGGTGGAGGGGGAAGGCAGGGGGAAGCAAGGCTCCTTGAGTAATTCGGTCCAGATGAGACCTCTCCCTGTGACAGTGAGCACGAGCGTATCCTGTGTCGGTGATAAAGCTCAGCGTCTGGTTGGTGCTTCTCCTGGCCCTCCTTTCCCCCTCCTCCTCCCTGCCTTCCTCCCTCCCTCCTTCCAGCCATCCGGCCTGGGCGCACAGTCGGCCGGGATGTGACAGGGTGCAGTCTAAGAAATGCCAAGTGAGCCGCGCCGGCTGATAACGCTTGTTCCGTTACCATTACCCACGGTGGACCTTGCCGTCTAAATTTGGCTTCTGTTTGGTGTTCGTTTCACCAGGAGTCCCAGCCGAGTGACTGAAACCAGTATGCCCATGTCAGCCCCGCCATGAAACCGCTTGAGGTAAATTTTCTTCTCTTTTTCACCCGTTCTCTCTCTCACTCTTCTCCCCCTGTCGCTCTCTCGCTCGAAAAGTTGTTGTGAAGTTAGTGTGTCAGGACACGCTCACTGACTGCATGACTATGAGGGCTGGATAGAGTAGAGTAGGATAGTTATGGTAGTAGACATATTCTGCTCGTGTGTCTTCGTGTAGAGACTAGAACTGGGACGGTGGGGGAAGACGGGCCGAGGCATTTCTCTATCGTCCCGCATCCTCCATCGCCTCCCTGGCAGCAACAGCATCCGCTGCGGCAGCCACGTCCTCTGAGCAGATAGCAAGGGTCAAGCGAAGGTGTTGTCATTGGCTGAGGACGGGCGGCTAGCTAACTTTTCGCATGAAATGCTGTTGCTGTAGAATTGATTTTTTGAGGGGAGAAGCATGCGTGATTCACGGGGATGCTTTTGTGAGGGGAGCGGTGGAGGAGGGAGCGAGGTACATGGTCGAGTTTTCGGTGCGAGGACAGCGACTTGTAGACAGTTTGCCGGCTGGAAGAAGCATCTCCCAGGCAGGCGGCTATTTTTAGCCCCGCTCTCCTCTCCTCCTCCTCTTCTCGCGTCTCCCCTACTCCTGGGCTGTGGCACTCTCGGAGCCCAACTCCGGCGCACTGCAAGGGACGGAATTTCTTGACACTGTGCACCACAATCTCGATAGTTGTCCCGAGCCAATGTCAATACGTCTTGCAATGGCAGGAAAATGAGTTTCGGCAAGCTAAAATGATTGAGGGAGAGTCCTAGTGCCATCTCTCGTATTCATCAGGCACGTTTGTCTCCAACGCTGGCCCGGCGTCGCTGCCAATCCCCAGTCCCTGTCAAAGAGCTCGCTAATGACATTCAATCATCTTAATCACTTACTGAACGATGCTGCCGCCGCGCTTTGTGGTGGGGGGACTGGGCTGGATTTGTCATAGAGAGGCATTGTCTGTCCCAGCGTGGTAGACATTTTTCTGATATTGATCACCATCGATCGTGGAGACTCATTACCACGATTGAGGTCACCCTTGCCTCACCAAGTCTCCGCGCTGGCCAGTCAAACGCCAAAATACGATGCCATCTCCATTCCTACCCCACACCTCTCCCCCCTCAACACCCCTCCCCTACCCCTACCCCATCCTAAGTCTCCTCCGCAGTTTTCGTCTTCATTTTTCCCTATGATCGCTTCCGCTTCCCTCGCACCCCCCACCCCCACCCCCATTCCACCCCCACCCTCCATTTGACGTCAGAGGATGATTTGGGATGAGCAGCTACAAGTTTTCCCTCCTTTCGGTCCCCGTCCCTCCCCAAACTCCGACTCTCTCCGGACCCTGGGATCATCCCAATGTGAAATTAAGCTGAGGCGTAGTCTTTGTGGTTGCATCAAACAGTGACAGTCCTGCGGCCGTGGCAGAGCTCCAAGCAGACAGCGGCGCAATTAAGATGATGGAATTGGGTCCGTCTGCCGCGGGCCAAATGACACCCCGCACCCCCGAACTTTTCCCCATTTAGCCCCCACTCAATGGTCACGTCAACGACAAATTTCACTCCCCGTCTCTGAGGACACGGAACAGTCCAGTCGCAGGACCATCCCCTCCCTCCCTCCTGTACTTAAGTTCTGACCTCCTCCCCCCACTCACTCATTCAATCTCCTCTCTTTCTCCTCCTCCTCCTTCTTCCCCCCCACGCCATCACACATGGCCGCTGGGTTGTTGAGGTGGAGTTTGACTGGAGTGCAGCATTCCATTACATCCAAATTAATTGTACTACAATTTAT
This sequence comes from Theodoxus fluviatilis, assembly GCA_034096865.1. Taxonomy (NCBI): domain Eukaryota; kingdom Metazoa; phylum Mollusca; class Gastropoda; order Cycloneritida; family Neritidae; genus Theodoxus; species Theodoxus fluviatilis. The sequence goes on from JAWQFJ010000958.1 coordinate 37,289, forward strand.
TCCCTGGGCTCCCCCAGTCCTGATTAGAATTAGCCATTTCTTCCACTTGCCTGAAACACAGTTGGTCCCTTTGCCGCAGGCGAGTTTCGGTCCAGATGACAGGTCATCACTCTGAAATGTCTAATTGTCCCTTGATGTGGAGTCGCCCTCTTTGTCCTCTGTCGTTTGCATGAGATCGTTTGCTGCATGGATTGCATGGCCCACACCATCGAGGTTCAAAAAGCATATAAGCACAGTGTTCGAACATTGAAAGGTTGAAATATGTATACATATTTGTGCAAGGTTTAGAATAGCAGCAGTCGATCCAGGTCTTGACCGCTTTGCAGTATGAGGTATTAGATTTTAGTCGTTTCGTTGTAGTTGCTCGAATAAAGCTGCGAGAACAAGAAGGTGCAGAATTAGAAACTGAAAATGTGGTAGTTCTTTGTTGCGCTGATCGTCCACGTTGGAGAGATGGGACCCTCATATTTGTCTTTCCTGTCTACCTGCCTCTCTTTCATGTTCATGCACTCTGAAATAAAATATGATGTATTCTTTGCAGTGAAAACACACAAAATGGCTCAGCACTGGGATGCACTTTTGTCTGTAAGAAAACTTATTCTTGTCCTTGTTGTTGCTTTGTGCGCATGTTATGTTGACCTTTTATTTTCTGTTCTACACTGAAGGTCTTTGCCCTTCGTGCTGAAACCTTTGTATGAAAAAACAATTTGTAAAGAACATTCGAAAGGATTCACCTGTTCATGTACTTTTTACTTCTAAGCATGATTCTAGTTCTTCAAAATGTGCTTGCATGGTTTCAGATTTTTTTCAATCGAACATATTTTTTTGGTTTTTGATTTTGATTACTATTTCAAGTGTTGCATAAATACGTATGATAGATTTCTGTTCAAAATCTGCAAGTTCGAAGAGGAGAAGGAATCTAGTCCCACTAGAGTTCCTGGAGTCATTCTTAAGAGTAAGAGACCTTCAGCCTGGGGTTCCAGCTGAGAGGTGCGCCCAGCGTCTCTAACCTTATGTTGCACTCGCAGAAGAACATGGCCTCCCGGGTGGAAAGTTTTCAGGCTTGATCTTGACGGTCAGGATTCAGTGCTTGACCATCACTATCCTGCTTTCCATGCACTGGACGCTGTACTTCGACCACAGGAAATGAAAGTTCCGAAGCTCTCAGAACTCTGGACGATGTGTACTTATATAATCTCAATTTCATCGTCACACTGCGATGCAGATTTTCAGAGGAGGACGACGTGATCGAAGTTGACGAGGAGAGAGAGAGAGAGAGAGAGAGAGAGAGAGAGAGAGAGAGAGAGAGAGAGAGAGAGAGAGAGAGAGAGAGAGAGAGAGAGAGAGAGAGGGTGGAGTGGGAATGGGAGGGTGGAGGGGAGGAACAGAGAAGACAAGGCCAAGTGGCGACAGGGAAATTCAGAGGATATGAAAACATGTAAGGGAAGGTTGAGATGGAAGAGACTAAAGAGAACAGAACCAAACAAAAAGAAAGAAATGGGGGAAATGAATTAGCTATAGCTGCAGATGAAAACAGCAAATTAAAGTAGGTTTTCAGATCGTTTTATAAGAACTTTAGCAGCCCGCGAATTTTTTTATTTTCTTTTCACGAACAAAACCGAAATTTCCCTTAACTGAACTTCGTCATTTTAAGAAGAAAGAAAAAACCCTGGAATTAATTGGTTTTAAAGAATACATTTCGCCGTTAAATTTTACAAAGAACTTAATATGTTACTCAATAGAAGCATGACAAGTCAGCCGTCACGAGAGAGACGGAGAAAGAATGTAGAGAGAGAAAAGATAGGGTACATTTAATGGAGAAGTGCCAACACACCGTTGGGGCTTGTGAATCCGCACGATAGGCTTATCGCATTTTTAGTGCAAGAGTGCGGCGCAGGAGTGTTTTCAGCTCTCCCTGTAGTCCTGCCTGCAACAGTTGAATGAGGGACCTGTGTTGGTCGCTCCGATCGCGCCAGACAGATAGTTTGGCGAGTTGTGGCTGAATATTTCATCAGAGAGGGGGTCCAATGATTCCCCAAGTCTCCAGGCCCGAAGTCTCCTGGCCCCTCCTCGCAATCAGATATGAAATTAGGCAAGTGAGCGTCAGCATTGTTGCAGGCCGAGGGGGAGGGGATTGCGGGAATTAGCATCAGCGGAATCTGCGTTGCCTGCCTCTTGACTCCCGGCCTGTCTTAAAAAATAATGGCCCGAGATAATCAATGGACCAGTGGCGGCTGGGGAAAGAGGCCAGGGGGGAGGAGTGTGAGAATGAGAGGGGTGGGGGAGGGGACAGGGGTGATGGAGGAAGAAGGGGGATTGGGGGGGGGGGGGGGAGTAGTAGTCAACAGGATTGAAGAAGGAGGCAAGAGAGAGTTGCCGACATAATGAGATGAAATGAAATTATGGCAATAACATGCCTGACAAGTTGCCACCTCATTTGCGGCTCTGGGCTGCTAGAGGGGGTACATACGTCTCCTTCCTTGTGGTTCTTCCATACCCTCCCCCACCCCATCCCACTCTACCTCATCCTACCCCACCCCACTCCACCTAAGCCCTACATCCCTTCAATCCACTCCACTCCACTCCACTCCCCCCTCTCCTGTTCTCGCATTACTGGGGGCATCTGTCACTCACTTCCCATGGATTTTTGAGGATTGTTTCCAATCATGGACGGTGGCCGCGGGACGGGGTGAGATCAGTCAGGCCTGGAGGTAGTTGCTGCACCGCTAGACAGACTCCTCTCCCTCCCCTCCCCCACCCCACTGTACCGTACCGTCCCGCCCTGCCCTGCCCTGCCCTCCTCCTGCCCTGTGGGGGGGAAGGGGGAGAAGGAAATAAGCGGTTGTCAGCGGGTGTTTTTACCACGCTGCTCGCAGTGTCCAGGCTAATCCACTGGGAGCGCGAGGCCAGAGTGGACGGTACTCCTCTCCTCCTTTCGTCTACACAGACACTCACTCACTGGCGCACTCACTCTCACAGAGTTCGATACCATGGCATGCGCTCCCGCCCCTCCACCGCCTGCCTCGTGGCATCGGCAGTGGCAGTGAGTGAAAGCGGAGGAGATAGTTTTCCAAGTGTGACAATGCACTCGCTGCCTCCGCCGCTGCCTTCATTGCCGCCCAACTTGTTGTCTGATCAGTTCCTTGTCCCAGGCACTGGGGGTTCTATCCAGGACTGAAACAGGCGCCAGTTACCCTGGACTTTGTGTAGAGCGGGAGACAGAGAGACACCCATAGCCAGTGAAGTACTGTCTACTTTTACGAGCTACGGAGGTGCTTTGGACCGAGTGCTGGTGGAGGAGGATGATGAGCGGGATGGTTCCTCTCCGGCGATTCTTGGACATGGATGCCAGGCTGCGAGCTGAGGCTGGCAGTCTGCAGAAGCTGCACCATGTCATGAACCTGCTGTCCATCAAGTCGGCTTTCTTCTTCCAGGCCATCCGCTGCACCCAACCCAGCTGCCCCTGTGAGTGTTTTGCCCCCGGCAAGACCCTCCTGCGATCCTGCGACACCTGCAAGCATGGCTGGGTGGCCCACGGTGAGTACTGGCCTGGTCTTGTGTCGTTGTCACCGTCGTCCTTCCTCCCCGTCAGTGCTGAATCTGAGCTTGTGTGTGTGTGTGTGTGTGTGTGTGTGTGTGTGTGTGTGTGTGTGTGTGTGTGTGTGTGTTGTGTGTGTGTGTGTGTGTGTGTGTGTGTGTGTGTGTGTGTGTGTGTGTGTGTGATATTTGGTTTTTATCATGTGTTTTGTGTTGTGATTGTCACCCGAGTTGTCACTTTCGTCACCATATTCATTCTGTGAACCCGAGTCAGTAGGCGAAATCTCTAGTAAACTAGAATGCACCATATTATGTGATATGTTTAATGTACATATTTAGTTATGTAGGAATGTCTTTGATGTCATGTCTGTGCGAAATTTCAATGTTTCATTTATTCCTACTGTTTAATTATTTTTTTCATTCGAAGAGCCCCCCCCCCCCCCCCCAATATTTGCTTGTCATTTAGTGTTTTGGTTGTATTATTAGTACATTTATTTTGCCGCTTGAGAGTTTGAAGTAATTAATCATACAACATGATGTTCTGACCACAAGAAGATAACTGATATTCATAGCGTTTTCGATCTTAAAATGTTTTTCCAGTTTGCACCTTGGATTTTATCTCTGAGTATACTTCCATTGATATCGTAAATACGAAACGGCTATGACCTTTTCCCCCTCTCCTCTCTGGATGTAACAGCAACTCGATTGAAGCACGCCTTGTGACTTGCACATATCTCTGTTCAACTCCTGCGTTTTCATTTATTGAATAGCATGATGTGGATAGCTTTTTATTGAAAGCCAAAATGGAGGTGGTATGACGTAATTCATTCTTATGTGACGTGTTCACTTCTCAGAAAAATTCCTGTAGTTTGTTTACTGATGACACGTGATTAGAGCAACACGTGCCTTTTGATTGCACACCCATGATTGACTGCATTACCGTGAGACAAGCTTCTGCACCCTTTGTATTGATAGTGATGCAGCAGTTTACGTTTGTCATCAGTGGTTCGGTAAATGTTTCCTTCAAGCAGGAATCCTATTGCGTGCGTCGGCATGCAAGCTATGCTTTGATGTGGGGCCTCGTCTGCGGGTAAACTTGGTTTATGGCGTGGCTGAGTACCCAGGGAGCTCGTCCCAGATAATCCCACAGGAGATAGGGCGAAGAGTCTTCGCTGGATTCTCCGTAATTCAGGAAGTTTACCTGGCCACTGTCGCCGCCCTTTTAAGTTGTGTAAATTTTATTGAAACCCCCATCGTTGCTGTTTGTCTAATCAAATTCGATGGAGTCCGGAGTTAACTGGCAAAACCAATTTCCTGGGAGGAGTGATTGGGAGGCAGAGGGAGAAGCAAGCGGGCCTCGCCACTGTAAACATCCTCTCTGCTACGAACTGTCGTGTCAGCCCAGGGCTGGGGGAACATCTGCTTCCAGGAGCCAGCCAGCCAGGGACTCGTCCCTTCCGCCCCCACCCCCCACGGCTTTACCTCTCCGCCCCCTGTAGCACCTTCCCCACTCCTTGGGCTTGATGATCCCCATCTCACCCCGACCCCTGCATCCCACCCCCACCTCACCCTAAACCTAGCTCGCTTCTTTACTCAGCGGCACCCCCTAGCCCCCCCCCCCCCCCCCCTTCCTGCGTGTTCTGAGAGAGGGAGGTGGGGGACGCTCGCGTCCCATCTCCCCGCTATCTGTCTGCGAGCTGGCACCAGCCCTCTATCTCCTAGCCTCCCAGCTAAACAGGCCTGCCTCTGGCATTTCAACCTTCAAGACACATGGCCAAGTTTGGTAGACACAGCGTGAGATAGCTCCTGCACACAGGATGTGCGCCTGGTGTCCTTTTGCCACCGCTGGCTGCTTTCGAGTGGGGTAGGGAGTAGGGGTGGGGGATAGAGGTGGAGGCAGGTATTAGAGGAGAAGGTAGGGAAGCGGTTGGAGGGGGGATTTTGTTGAATATTCTGTTGTAGACAGCAGAACGGTTTAGAGGTGGAACATAGGGGGAAGAGGGGAAGGGGAGTTCTAGGAAGGTGTGCCAGAGTTCCGGCTGCTGTTGTAGAGAGGCAGGGTCGAGGGAGACAACGCTCCAGACAATTTAGGATGAAGGGGAGGAGCGTAAAGTGGAGGATGATCCAGCCATGGATACATTTGTCTCCGAAAATTTTAGGCACTGACAGTGAGAGGGGTATGGACTGAAGATGAAGATTCGTTAGGGAAAGGGGTGGGGATGGGAGGATAGGCGGAGGGTGGAAGGGAACTGAAACTTGGAAGTAGGTGTGGTGCGGGGGGTGGCAAGATTGGACCTAGTCGAGTCTCGCTCCCTCCATGGATTTCTCTGGGACTATGAATGATGAAACGGATGGCTCAGAACTATATGGAGGCTCGGGATCACGTGTTGGCAGCCAGTGAAGGGGAGACGCAGCTGCCAACATTTATAAATGGCATAAGACCCTCCTAGTGTCAGGAAGAGACGACTCTCCCTCAAGATCTCCAGCGTCTTCTCCCCCCCCCCTCCCCCCGTCTCTAACGTAGTCCCAGAGAGAGAGAGAGAGAGAGAGAGAGAGAGAGAGAGAGAGAGAGAGAGAGAGAGAATTTGTTTTCACCTCATTAGAATTTGATTGTAATTTATTGGGGGAAAACTTGGACGAACACGCGGGCGCGAGGATTGGGGGGGGGGGGGGGGGGGGGGGGGGGAGAGAGAGAGAGGGGTGACCGTTGACGGTTTGATAATACAGGTAGGAGTAAAAGCAGTGAGTATTGAGCACTAAACTGCAATCTGATTAAAATGCTTAGCTACGAAACATTCTCTGAGACAGTCTTTTTGACCTGTTGCTACAGTGACAATTATCTTGGCTCAACCAGTTTCCATCATTTAATGTTACATAATTGCATTGGTTTATCCCATGACTTTTTATGATTATGATGTGCTGCTATAGCATCATCCAGGAGTTCATGAAGAGATCATCAATTTGTCAAATTTACTTTTGACAGTAACATTTTGTCTACGTCGTCTCCCACTAAAACGTCATTTTAAATCATCCCTGACGCAAGAAAGTAATTTTATCTTCTCTCTCTCTCTCTCTCTCTCTCTCTCTCTCTCTCTCTCTCTCTCTCTCTCTCTCTCTCTCTCTCTCATCCCCTGTACCTTTTTGCCCATCTGCTTATCCATCTGTCTATCCGTCTGCATATCCCTACGTCCTTGTACTCATCCATCCGTCCGTCCATCCGTCCGTCCGCCTGTCCGTTTCTCGGCCTGTCTGTCTGCCCCTCTGTCTTCGAATGATCTTTTACTGAACCCATACCCACTGTCTTCTTGCTTGTCCTCATTCCTTTCCTTTGCCTCGTCTTCCTTAGTGCGGCACAATCTCTGTGACTGCATATCACCTTTTCAAAACATCATTGTAAGTGTTTCTGGAGGCCGGGGCGCCAGCGAGGGCCCGATAATCACGGTAATGAGGGAATGGGCGATGAAGTAGGCGCCTGTGGCACGCGCCGCATGCTTGCCAAAACAATGCGTAGCGGAAGCCGTGGTAATTGTTTACCCACTCTACGCATTTTCCTGCTGCATGAGTCATGTTTGTCACAGTTGATGACGTACATCGCTCCTCACGGATACACCCGCACGCGGTACTGCTCCTGTCTCTATTACGAGTGATGGTGCAGGATGGTTGGAGGCGAAGCTCACTCCAGCAAGCGAAATTAAGATGATTTTCTTTGCTTCACTCCTGCGAGTAAGGAGGATGTAGAGCAGAGAAAGAACTGCCGTAGGTTGGAAAGCTGAAACGGAAGACATTCTGCTGTTCGCATCTTTCCTTATCGCATTCTGGCTGTACATTCTGGCTTATCTCGTCTCGCCTTTCCTGGCTGCGTGCGCACCATGTCGTGTGTCCGTTCTTCCAGCCCTTCTTGTTTGAGAATCTTTTCTTCCCTAGATGCTTTCTCCATATTTGCTGTTACTGCCTCCACGTTTTATTTTGGTGAAGATCCATTTTGGTGTCGTCTCTTGTTTAGTTTTATTAAGAGTGCATTCTTCCCTAGGCTCTATCCATACATATATATGTAATTTCTGCCTCTGCCTTCACTTTTCATTTTTTGGGACGTTCCACCTGGTGACTTTTACGGTCTTGTTATGTACCAATTTTCTACTGGTCGTCCACGATACCCTCCCGACTTCTGCTGCATCTTCCCTCTCTTGTTACGGTCAACTAAATTGCTTGCTCCCTATTCCTATTTCCCGGAACTGATTTATTCATAAATAAGCAATAGACTTAACACATGGTTCCTGCATCTTTTGCGATGCTCATTAGTTGTGCTTGTAATAAGTTGCATCAGCGCTGTTTATTAAAAAAGATTATTGTCTAAATTACAAAGGAAAATTTCGATAAAGATTACGCCAATCAGCAGCCATCTTGTCCTGCAGTTTCTGAAGGTGGCGCCAGACCTCGACAAAAATTGTTAACATATCTCCGGAGAGTCGACAAGTGCAGTTTTTCTGCAAGAGGAGTTGCAAGGTTCAATGATTTACATGTTCTCGCTTGGCCAGTTTCCTGTTTTCCCTTGTTTTAATCTCTTGTCATTCGCTTTCCGACCGACTCCTCCTCTTCTTGTTGTTCATTGCTATAAAAGATTTCCCCCCTCTTCCCCCCCCCCCCCCCCTCTCCCCCCCACCGGGGTGATGTATTTTTTTTTGGTAATCTCTCATCAGCTTTCTCTTTTCCTGTTATACGCGTCCTTCGTACTTCCTCCTCATCTTTCTTCCCAGTTTTCTTCCTTTTTTCCATACAACTCTATTTCGCTGTTATCGTCGCCAACACAAAAACTCCAGCTCACTCCCACCTTCTCACTCCCATCCGCGCTTACTAGAGGTGCCGAGTCTGGCTTTAGTGTTCGCTTGCTTATTCACCCTCGCTCCCTTTCCCTTACTCTCTTCCTTCCGTTTGTACAGCCCACTCATTTTCACTTCTCGCTTCTTATTTACCTCGCTCTTGCAGTGGATTGAAGGAAGGAAGGAATGGAGGTGTACAGCCTGTTAGCCTTTGTAGGCAGTGTAAGGTCACTGACAAGGTTCTGTCACTATAGCGGGTTAGAGTAAGATGAAGTCTTATCACGAATTCCGCAGTTATTCGCCCTCTAGGATTCTCATGGAGAGACGCGGTGGGACCATTCCTACCCCCAGCCCACAGAGGGACCATTCCTACCCCCAGCCCACAGATGGAGACTCGACTCCCACCCCCAGGATTCTCATGGAGAGACGCGGTGGGACCATTCCTACCCCCAGCCCACAGAGGGACCATTCCTACCCCCAGCCCACAGATGGAGACTCGACTCCCACACTCCTGCTTTGCGTTTTGCCACTTCTAAATGCAAGTTCCTCACCTGCGTACGAATGCGCTCCATTCCATATCTACTTCCCGCTTATTTGTCCCGCTTTTGCTGCTTTGCATCTCTCCCTCTCACCTGCTCCCCCACCTTCCCAGACCACTTTCTCACCTTAACTCTTACTCCCATCGTCATGTCACAGACCTCTGTACCAGCGTCTCCTCTCCTCACTCCACTCTCCTGCACCACTCCCCCACCACATTACTGTGCTCTAGTATTGCTTGGGCGGGTTTCAAAATGCGAAGATCTCGGTAGATCTACGCAGGGGCGGGTTTCAAAATAGGTAGTCGATCTTGGTCGCAAGATCTTGCTTCGCAGTAAGAGCTAGCTAAAAAAGAAACTACCCCAGCGGCGAGCGAAGATCCAAGATGGCGACGACCGAGACTAGGGTTTATGTTTTGTGACGCTTCGACACTGAAAATATTCGATAATTCGTTCTCCGCTGACTCATGTGTGCCTTAATTTGTCACCTCGCTGCAATCTCAGCTGGACAATTGAAGTAGATTACGATTTTTTTCTTTATTGTGTGCACGATGTGTGGTTGACGGTGAGAAATCCTGCATTAAGTTCGAATTGAAAATTCTCTCGCAAAGAGACGTAACTCTACATTCTGACCTCCCTTTGCGTAAAGGAAAATCGCTAGTGCGCGGTAGTGTACATAGGGTCTTTGACTGCACTAGGCTCAGGAGTCACTTATCAGGGCATAGGTAGTGGTAATAAAAATGTTCAATTTACACAATAACCTCAAACCTTACCGTAAACCAAGAAAGTTAAAGTTAACCGAAGACTCGTCCAAAAACGTCACTCCTAGTGACACGATGCTCATGCTGTCCGCCATCTTGAATCTCACTAGCTAGGCACCTCTCAAGCTGCCTCGCTCAATCTACGCTCGTCTACGATTGGCTCGCGAGCAAGCAAAGAATGAAACTGCCCAATTGGCGAGATCTGCGTAGATCTACCGAGATCTTCGCATTTTGAACCGCCCCCAGATCTCGCCGATTGGGCAGTTTCATTCTTTGCTTGCTCGCGAGCCAATCGTAGACGAGCGTAGATTGAGCGAGGCAGCTTGAGCGGTGCCTAGCTAGTGAGATTCAAGATGGCGGACAGCATGAGCATCGTGTCACTAGGAGTGACGTTTTTGGACGAGTCTTCGGTTAACTTTAACTTTCTTGGTTTACGGTAAGGTTTGAGGTTATTGTGTAAATTGAACATTTTTATTACCACTACCTATGCCCTGATAAGTGACTCCTGAGCCTAGTGCAGTCAAAGACCCTATGTACACTACCGCGCACTAGCGATTTTCCTTTACGCAAAGGGAGGTCAGAATGTAGAGTTACGTCTCTGCGAGAGAATTTTCAAATCGAACTTAATGCAGGATTTCTCACCGTCAACCACACATCGTGCACACAATAAAGAAAAAAATCGTAATCTACTTCAATTGTCCAGCTGAGATTGCAGCGAGGTGACAAATTAAGGCACACATGAGTCAGCGGAGAACGAATTATCGAATATTTTCAGTGTCGAAGCGTCACAAAACATAAACCCTAGTCTCGGTCGTCGCCATCTTGGATCTTCGCTCGCCGCTGGGGTAGTTTCTTTTTTAGCTAGCTCTTACTGCGAAGCAAGATCTTGCGACCAAGATCGACTACCTATTTTGAAACCCGCCCCTGGTCTCGCTTCGTACCTTACTTTGCAAATCAGCAACTTGCTCTCGCTGCTCTGCTACCTTCTTACCCCGCACTCTTACTTGCACCATCCTCACCCATCCGCCACATCCCATTCTTGTGCTTCCATTGGTCCATCTTTGCAAACAGCTACGATCTTACACTTCAGCATTCCTCTCTCACCTGTCTATCTCACTCTCTCATCGCTACACTTCACTCTTCCTCTTTCCTCACCCCACATCTCATCATTGTTTTAATACCACTGGTCTCTCTCTCTCTCTCTCTCTCTCTCTCTCTCTCTCTCTCTATATATATATATATATATATATATATATATATATATATCCTTTGTCTTACCCCCTTTACCACAGTCACCCATCGCCATACCCCTCCGTCTCACCCATCTACTCTACTGGCACTCATACTTGTCACCCGCCCGCCACCATGCCCTACGCTATCATCATCTTATTACCCATGCCCCAGTCTCCCCCCTACATCCAACTATCCCAATCCTCTTTCTAACCGGTGTATTCCCACTCTTTCACCTCTACAGTTCACACTCCCTCTTCCACACCCTCTCTTCCACACCTTACTCTTCACACTGTTTCTGCCAGTGTTTTTCGTTCCCTACTGTCCCACCTTGGCGGCTCTGAGAGCTCTGTTCCCCATCGCCAGCTGCAGGCAGACTGCAGTCAGGCACAGCGCATGCTGGTGCTGGCAGGTCTGCCTGTCCTACAGACGTGTGCACGTGCCGTGCGTGCCGGGATCATGCGAGCCATGCTGTTGAAAACAGCCGCTGTTGGCCCGTTGTGTCCCATTGTTCAGAGCAGCTCGGGTCAGATGCTAAGGTTGTCTCTGACAGGAACCACTCATCTGGTACCTTGTATTCTGAAGTGTATGGAAATGTGCAGGAGTGAATAGCTTGTCTGTCTGTGCCTGAGCTCCCCCTCCACAACTCCATTCCCGCTCAACTTCAATGCCTTACCTTTCCTGGGATGGCTTGTATTTTTTGCCTCTTTTTTTAATGGCGTTCTCGCACATTAGTAAAGTCGGGATTCTCTGGAAATTTTTCCATTTTAAATTGGCCTGCAGAGAACAAAAAATGGTGGAATTCACCGATCGCCTAAGCTCATTGGGACGTATTGAAATGTCATTAGGGCTACACCTAAATGGTTGATTTTTACACTTCTGAACAAAACCGTGGTTGTCATCCGCAAGGTCGAATTACTAAATGTCCCACATGTGTAGCACCACGAAGTCTTGTAATTTCCCCCCAAAACGTCATTAGTTTCTGTCCTGATCTGAAATAGAATATTCTCTAATTGAGCTAAATGTATTATTTGACGATCAAGCATTCTCTCACGATAAATAACCAGCTTGATAAAATGTATTCATGCAGCAGGTCATCATTTGCCCCCTTTCCCTGTGCGTATGTCGCAAAAATGTCAAGATAACCATATGACATAAACAGTCACCTGCATAAATGTAGCTAGTGTATGCAAATCAGATTTCAGTTGAATTTTCCCCCACCACTTCATCTCCATTCCACCGCGAGTGCAGACATTGCTATGCTGGAAGGAGGACGGAGAGCAGGAGAGGAGATGGCGATGTTGATTACAGTCTATCCTTCCCTGAGAAGTGCCAAGGCGTTGCTAATCCCAGGTCCATGTGTCAAAACCCCCTTTGGGTCGTCCTAGATTGATGTCTGCATAATGCAGCGCCCACATTCGCCCGCATCCTTTCATCTCTGGCCTGCTCATGATCCCCACTACGATGTCAGTTCTCCATTATGGAATATCGCGTCTTCGGGTCAATCTTGCTGTTTTACGAGTCACAGACTGTCATCGCACTGACTGCAGAATTATACATAGGTCCTCGCGTGGGCCAACTGTTGGCCAACTGTCTCCCTGTAGGCAGAAGGATTGAGATGTGAGACTATGCATAAAAGGCGAAGGATACCACGTAATATTGATTCTACCAGGGGCGACGAGGCTTATATGTCAGGTGATAGAAACAATACATATGGATAATACACAATGCATTTAATGCAAATAAAAGACAGTCCTGATATATTTGATGATTTTCGACTCGTGTGGACTCATTACGTGATCTTTACTGTAAAAAAAAGTGTGTTTTTGTGAGTGTGACAGAATTTGTTTATGTCTGTTTAACACATAGCCGAAAACCTGCGTGAGACAGACAAGAAAAATGTATGTTAAACAAGGTTAAATAAAAAGAAGACGGCGGGGAAAATCACATGTAAGACGGTTTTCATTACGCTTGTTATGTCAAAAAGGGGGTGCGAGTAATATACCCTAGCGAAATATGTACTAAACTCTTCTATACTATTTTTCTTTCTTTCTTTTGCGCACGTTTCACTTATCAATGCTGACTCCGAAAAGCACTGGATGTTCTAATTACCCGAGTGAACGTGTGCATGTGCCATAGATACTTCATTTATCATGGCCGTAGCCCCTCTTTTGCCAGCAACCCAAGATTGCTCCTCTTTGTCCTGGCTGACCCTATAAGCTATGCATATTGCAGGGGTCATAAGACCGTCTTGCGGAAGGCCTGCTGGCGGTTTGGCCCAGGCTTGATGGGCACATGGGCTTTATTATCATTGGCCGAGGGTCTGGTTTACTTCCTGCATTATGGAGGGCGCCGTCTGGCCCACACGCATGCATGAACCAGGGGTCGCCCAGTGGCCTCTGGTGACAGGTCGAAAGGAAAGAACAGGGGAAAGGGGAAAAAGAGGGATGTGGGATAGAATCAAGGCGGCAACAGAAACACTACAAAAAACAAAATGGTCGGAAGTCTTGTGTGTGATTTGTTAAATAGCATGGCAAACTTGGAACGAAGGAGTTGTGTGATGTATGGTGGGAGAGGGCTCTGTGCTAATTTTAAGTCTTCTCTCGGACAAGGGAAGCATGGATGCGGGGATGTTGAATTGTATTTGTGCTTTAAATGTCTAAAACAATTTAAAAAAAACTAACCACAAATAATTTATGGAAATTTTATGTGTGTACAGGAGTATGTGTTGGCAATATTGTATTTATTTATATATTTTTGAGAGGGAGAGAAGAGGGAGAGAGAGAGAGAGAGAGAGAGAGAGAGAGAGAGAGAGAGAGAGAGAGAGAGAGAGAGAGAGAGAGAGAGAGGGTGGGTGGGAGGAGGTGGTGATGGTGATTGATTCTGCATATCATTATTTTTATTGTGCGGCATTGTGATTGAAATGTTGAGCAAACTTGTCTCAAGAAACTTGAGAATTTCGCAAGGTTTCTATTTTCTTCTTTCTTTCTCAAACCTCTGCCTCCACCCCCATCCCTTCATCCCCGCCACCCCACACCCTTCGCACTCGCCCCGTCAAAGTCACCGGAATTTCCCTTCGGTAGATCCCAGCGCAGTGCGTGCTTATTTATCAAGGGGGAGGCGACAGGACATATATTTCACTTTCATCTTGCCGCGGCAGAAGATTTCCGAGCCAGGTGTAAGGCGGGTGAGAAAAGCGGGGAAATCCTTTTTCGTTCCAAACAGGCGAATGCTTGGGGCAGCACGGCTCAGCGGAAACCGCTGGCGGTGCAGGGCGATGCAGGGCGGTGCACCGAGGTGTACGTGCAGGGTGCATCACTGTGCACTGGCGCCAGGGCTGGGCCTACTTCGTTAATGGCAGAGTAGGTCTTCACGTGGGCGGAGTGAGAGAGGGGGAGGTGTGAAGAGACGAAAGATGTTGGAGGTGGGGAATGAGGGGGGGGGGGGGGGGGGGCAGAGGGGTGAGAGAAAATGATGCGAGTCTTGAGTGATCAAGCGATTGATTGTATTAGTGAGTAAGTGCACGAGTGAGTAAATCAGTGGATATGTGAGTGACTCAGTGAGTGAGCAGATGCATAAATGAATGCACTTATGAACATAACAAGCTTACAAATTCACGCACGCACACACGCACACAAACGCACGCACACACGCATACACAATCGCACACACACGACACACACACAGCACACGCACACACACACTCACACACACACACACACACACACACACACACACACCGCAATAACGCAGAGACGTGAGAGGCGACGAAAGTAGCCGTAGTGCAAAAGGACAGTCTTCTGGTGTCTTGGGGAAAACAGCTCTTCCTGTCTGGAAGGAGGCAAGTGATAATGAGATAGCTGGGCAGCTGCTGCTGATGGCTGCACTCCGCCTCCATGTTGTCTTTAGGGCCGGGGCTCCCCTCCATCCACAGGTTCACGGCCCACGAGTCTCCCTGCTAATGTAGCTGTAATGGTGGCTCTCGAGAACTCGCCCGTCTTGGGTGCTTCCTTCTCAGTGGCGTATTTGTTTTTCCTGAAGTTTCCGTGAAGTAGTTGCATCTGGTTTATGTATTTGTACAATTGCCTGTCCTGTCGAAGCTAAATATTTTGGAATTGGGGGAGAATAGGTCTTGCTGTGTTTCGTGAACGAAGGCAGACCGTGCGGAATAAAAGGCGAGCTTGTTGACGTTGCTTTGATGTGGCGTGAACAAGGATGATAAACCCTCCAGCAATTCTTGCAAGGCGAAACTTTCATTGATCCATGCGCTTGTCCTGGGTGATTTGGAAAAGCGTCCCTGCTACGGATCTGGGCCAGTGACTCCCGGGTGAGCATCTGTGTCACCAGTCATGCCGGGGCCAATATTTCAGCCGACCTCATCATCTCGATGGCGAAGTGGGGGCGACTTCAAACTTTGGCCCTGCGACTCCGAAGGGATGCGGTGTCTTGGCTGTGAATGGACCGTGATTGGCTGATAGGGGAATGTCATTAGTCCTGTGTGGACAAACTGGAGGAGGCAAAATGGATGAGCGTCAATCAGGATCGGAGCCATATAATTGGCTTCCCGGAGTCCGGCATTTGTCTCTGCCCTGCTCCGTCTGGGCCAGCCCCTGGCTCGGGGCAGGGGTGTCTGGATTGATTGGCCTCGAAGAGCAGGGCTTTCCGTGCATGTGTTTGCCCTCATATCTCAAACACTTACTCCCTCCCAGTCCTCCTCCCTCCAGGCGTGTCTCTCGCTCCCCATAGAATTCTGCTGTATCCCCAAGCATGTTGCTTCCTCGAAGAATGTGTAGTTTCCCTAAGCTTGCCTCTCGTGAAAAAAAGAGCCTCCAACCATTGGTGTCCCGTGCATTGAGTCCGAAGTTCCCAGGCACATACCCCATACCTCTCACTCAGTCGTTTGTGTAATGTGTCCTGCTGTTTGTAGGGTTCTTTAGGTCTTGTTTTTTTAAGACTATATGGAGCGTCTGCACACATACGCTGCAACCTCCCGAACTGGTGCCCTACTAAAGATATGGGTGAAAATAAGTTCAATCGAGTAGTATGGGGATGTGAATGAAGTAGAAACAGCGATATCTCTTAGACAATCTCAAATACGTATATTACGGTCATCCATTTCACGAACTGTGTGTAGTCTGTGTGCGGCTTTTGTATGTTCGTAGAAACACTTTAGTGTAAAAAGTATACTTACACGTGCATCATTTGTCACCTGCATTGATTTTGCCTCTGAAACAAGTCTGAAGAACTCGGTTTACTCCCAAGCTTTCGATTTTTCTTTGCTGAAGGAGACGTTCTTCGTTGATGAAAACCATATACATGCAATGCATTTGTCTTGGTTCGGTTCGTGAAAAGTATACTACAGCATCTAACATTTGATAGGGAAAAAGAGTGGTTAAAACAGAAGCTGATGGGTTTGAATGAGACTGGTAGAGTATGTTCGTGTGGCTCACGGAGGTATAGAGGAGACATGTGGGAAGGGAGTTGGTTACCTTAGGTCCATTACTGGTCACGGCACGTTGGCCAGTCAGGAGGCCATGTCCACTGCACGTGCAGGCCATTTGCTTGAAGCAGGCAGGGAGCTGCGTGGGATGGGCACCCCTCTGTCCTGGTCTGCCACAGAGATGAGGAACAGCAAGACAAACACGAGAGGGCACCCAACCTGACAGCTGTTCTGCCTCACTAGGCAGCCTCTCCCACCCCCTACTGTCTCTTCCCTCCTCCTTCTAGTCATCCTCGTCCTCGCCGTCCACTCCCTTCTCTTCATTTACCTACACGTCATCACCGTCCTGCTGCTGTTTCCTCTTCCCCCCCCCTCCCAGCCACGCTCCGCCCGTCAGCCCACGCAAACCCGCACCCCCCCCTTTCCCCGATAAACCCCCCCCCCCAACCCTCTGCGGCCCAATCTGATCTCAAATACACCACGTCATCACGAGCTGCAGCGTTGTGTAGTTTTATGTAGTATGCCCCTTGACCTGGTGTACGGTTGCGCAATCCTAGTAAAACCGTTGCATATCCCGAACGTGGACAACGGCACAAGTGGCGGCATCGGGGTGCGTTTCTGACCTTATCCTTTAAAACTCTTCTTCCTGAGCCCAGAACAATTTGTTTCGTGCAAATGTCGCGTGGAAGCAAAGTGATTACATTTTATAGTGGCAAAACTGAACAAATCCACACAAAAAACCGGGTCAAAATCCGACTTAAATTTTTT
>JAWQFJ010000958.1:54395-59395 GCA_034096865.1 Theodoxus fluviatilis
AAAAGACATTTGTGAGTCTGGGGCTGGCGGATCCGGTGGAGGAACCAGAGGGAGTAATGGCTTGGAAACTACTTTTATGACACCTGTGTGCATTTGTCCCTTTCTCCAAGTCCTTCCGGCTGAGCGCGGCTGGCCCCAAGGATCAGGGCGAAAGCCTGTGCCGCGGGGACAAGTATGAAAAATCTCGTTTTTGTAGGCAGGGGAAAAACTTCAAAGTGACAGGGCATATCCATAAATGCTTATTTATGTCCCACCACATGCCCGCCGCGTCGGAATAATCGAATTCCGCGCGGGACGCACAAGTGGCATAATTAGACTGTCACATCGGCCGCCGACTTTAATTTCTGCAGTCTCTGGGGTAATGAAATTATGCGCTGTCCCGACCGTCTCTCTTCTCTCGGCGGCACGTCATCGGACTATATCTCTTCCCGAGGCCGATCTTCGAGGCCCGTCTCCGACCGATCGGCCGCAAGCAGAGGGTCGGACAGTTCGCGTTGTCAGTTTGCGTCTGCTGATGGAACCCACCGATTATCTGCGGTGTCCCCGATTTGTCACGGAAATTGTCGCTGTAATTGAAATGTATCAAGGCGTCCTATCCCGCAGAGCTTTTCTCCACGCCCGCAGGACCGACCACCCCCCACCCCCCCCCCCCCCCCCCTACCCCCACCCCCCCGCCTTCCATTCCGCACCCCTTTCTTTTCTAAACGTGGTCGATCGATCTTGGAGAAATGGTCCACTGGTTTTTTTTTAACCCTCCTTAGCTCTTGATCGATGGCGATTGGTTGTCTAGACTTCACGCCGTCTCAAGATTTTTTTTTCTCTTGCTGAAGTTTCGTTTTCGCGTGCCCGTGTTTGTTTTTCTCACTTACGCGTGCTTTCTGTACACCCAGTATTCGACGGTGTATATTTTTCCTGTGCTTGCTCGAGTTCATCTACAATTAGTTTGTTGAGAAAAGAAACAATTTGCAGAAGGCCGCTCACAGAACATTTGATGGCGATCTGGAGAGTCAACTCGAGATTTTGCACAAGAGTGTGCATCGAAGTTTCTTTCATGTGTTTGCTGTTGCGGTTGACCTCCAAGCACAATTCGTATCGTTTTCACTGAACTCATAGAACTGTTTATGCTGGAGCGAAAATCAATGGTATTGCATCACACTGTTGTTGCTGCTTCAGCTGACGGGATCCGATACTTCTCCTTGGGGGGGTGTACGGGAGTTGCGGATCTACTGTAGTGCGAGGTGCCGACGAGGGGGAGAGGGGGTGGGGGCGAAGAAGGAAAGGGTGTTAGAGGTTGCATGGGTGCGTGAAAGTTTCAAATCAACGCAGGGGATCTTGAAATGTCAGCATGCGCGCTGTATGGCCGTGTTTGCGACTTAGTTTTCCGATAAGGCCTGCACTAAGTCACTGGTGGTAATCAAAACCTCCCACCCCTGTCATCTCTGTGCCTGTGTAAACTATCAGGAGAGGAGGCAGGCAGGCGCAAGGGCTGGGACGGTGCCCATCTGATAGCTGTGTTCGCTGGTCCGGGCGGGCCCACCGCCTCCAAGGCAGGGTCGAGATGAAAGGAAGGATGTAATTTTTGTGTGATGGCTGCCGATAAGTGACGACTTGATTCTATTACGTTACTGGAACGTAAAGGCGATATTACAAACTGAGGCAAACTCCCGCCCTCCGGCTTGCAATGATGGCAGAAGCCGATGATACAACGCTGACAGCTCTTCGTCCGTGCAAATTGTGCAACAGCTACCTACCTACGATACTACTCGTCGGTCTATTTCTGGTGGGCTGCTCTGCACCTTCATGGCCGATTTTCAAGATCGAGTAACGCTTTCGCAGTAGGGGCGCGCTCGTAATTTCTCCTTTAGTACCTGTGGAATTGCAGCTCTTTATTCATCACTTCATGAACCTTATTTTCACGTGTATCTACGAGAGGACGAATCAGGTTTTTTCTCCATGGTGCTCATGAGCATGCCGCCTGGTTTGTTTGCCCAATTAGCAATCGTCGCTTGCTGCATCTTGCGGAGAGAAGTTGATGAATTAGTGAGGCCCGCCAAGTGATGTTCTACATGCTCGTTAATCAGCCGTGGAGATAAGTGGCCTCCTGGGAGAGTGTACTCGGTGTTGGTCGGCTCTCCTCTGATCATCGCAATGTCGAGCTAGTCAGTATGCATTCATATTCAACACCTGTAATGTGCCAGATAGGTTAAATTCGTTTACAAAGGACTAGTTTGACAGCTCTTGCTTATTATGTACGAGTGTGTGAGCGCGCGCGCGCGCGTGTGTGTGTGTGTGTACGTGCGCGTGTGTATATGTGTGCGTGCGCGCGTGTGGATGCGTGTATGTATGTGTACGGTTGTAGTTTATACTGGAAAGATGCTACGTTGCATTTCAATGAGAGATCTCAATATTCCTCTTGGTGAATCATTCCTAATATGCATTTGTTAATTAGTTATCAAAGTAAAATTCGAAACCACTTGATTAAACAAATGTCTTTTTCTTTCTTCGTGTGTGGGGATATCCGTAGTTTTTCGTACATGCTCATGAGCTTGCAATGTGCTTGCTGGCAAAGCAGACGCTATTTACCATGTTCCAGTTTGTCTGGTCAGTAACTGAGTTTTATCTAGCGCGTAGGTTCGTGCACACCTCCTTCCTTACCTAAGCTCTTTCAGCTGTGGAGAGTTGACCCAACATCTGGGCACCGTGCCTGCGCTAATAGAGGAAGTGTTTTACCTGGGGACTTCCTGTGCAAACCCCTGATGTAACCCAATGCCTGCTGGGGTGTGAAGGGGGCCGTTTTGATTAGCGACCATCCTCCCAGTCAGGATGTGCCAAATTTTCGCCCACCTTTCCCAGACCACCACACAAGGCCCGGTGCACGGTGGCACACGTACTTCAAGGTGATTCCTGCCTTGAAGTACAGAAGCTCTTCCCCAACTCTGTCCTCATCAAAAGCATGGACTAGATGGACTTGTCAGGGGTGCTTTGCCTAGCTTTGTCGCTCGCGTCCGTTTTGAACGGAAGCAGGGAGAGAGGATAATGAAAAGGGTGTGTGTGGGATGAAAGAAGCACTTTGGAGTTAATTGCATTTTCGACTTGGAGCAGCTGGTGTAATCCTGCATTTAGGGATGATACAGCATCTTTTCCCACCGCTGTTACGCAAAGTTTTGACTGCTTGTTTTGTTTATTACGAAGTAAATGTGACCTTCGATGTCCCTCTCTTATGAATAACAGTCCACGTTAAGGTCGTTTCTACGTTGCTTTGTTTTCGTTGTACACCAAAGTACCTGGACTTAGAAACAGACTTAATTTAAATTTCGTTGCTTATCTTATAACCAACTGTTTACTTTTTTGCAGTGAGTTGTTTAGTCCTGGTGAGTAATACCTTCATTTTCCAGCCTTTTTTAAAAATTGCTGTCAGTGTGTGGGCGGGCGCCTCCCTTCTGTGCTGGTGGTGGTTGTCGGACCCCGTGCTTGGTGCTTGTCTGGTGGCGGCCATGCTTCTTTCATTCCAGTCTCCAGCCCTGTCTATACCCGTACCTGTATAGAGACAGGAGACCACGCTCGCTTCTCGCCAGCAAACTCCTGTCTTAGTTTTCCCTTTCAGTGTAACTCATTGTCAAACTGTATTTTCACTCTTTTTGTAACTTCCTGCCAAGTGTCAGAGATCATGGACCGTTGAACGGCCCAACAGGCTATATCCATACTGCAGTCGATATATTCAGTTATGTCATATTTAGTCGTATTTAAATTCAGTCAGTAAAATGATCTTTAGCCGCACAGCCAATGGTGAGACGACTTGTCAACTAAATGGATGAATTGCCCTTTATACGAGTTTTGACGTTATCTAGTTAATTATTTGACCCGTATGTGTGAAATTTTCCTTTGTAACTGCGATAATCTCATATACATTTTTGGGGGAGAGTCAATCACTTGGAGACTCACCAAAATGGCTCGGTAAATTGAGCATAATTTTTTTTTGGTTCTTGGATGAACGGTTAAAAAGATGGTTACGAGTTTTAATAAGATTAAAAGTATGGTTAAGAAGTATAACGGGATTGGATAAATGAAATAGTACAGTTTAAGGTGATAGTGGTAATTCTGCTTCTAGCTCTATGTGCTGCTAAGATTTATGTCAAGTCTTATGGATGATATAAGCTTTTTTTCGATTGCGGTGAAAGATTTAACAGTTTTCGTAATTGTTTATTTTGGATATGTGTTACCTCATATCCTATTCCCCACCTCCCGTTCCCCACCCACATCCCCACACCCACTCGTGTTGTCTTTCACATTATCCCAGTCAGCTGTACCACTTATCAACCTTTTCCCCGATATATTTAAACCTTATTTCTCGTTCCCCCTCTAATTATTGTAACTGTGAACAACCATGTCGCATCATACATCTACCAGCCAATGCTTTTTTGCTCCATTGGAATTTTCTTTCATGACATATTTTGGCTGTTGCCTACATTTTCTCAAGAATTAATAAGAAGCATTTTCCCCCTTCTTTTTCTTCTGTTTTGTGTCTTAACCTTCCTGGCTGTATTTGCACTGGGGGACAGGGCTGTGGTATGCGCCATTTTGTGGTCTGGGGTCTCTTCCTCTGCCTGGGCCTATCCAGCCAGCAGGGGCGGAGATAAAAATGATGGCACTGCAGGGACATCCGATATGCTTATCTTCTTTGCTGGCTGCTGCACCGCCCTGGGACAGGGTCGGGTCTGGTTGCACCTCCCTCCTCCCAGCCTCCTCACCTCCATGCTGGGGAACTCCTTTGGAAGACCCGCAGCCCTTCCTTTTCTCTCCCTCCTCCCTCCGTGAGTCCCTCTTTCTTGGAGATCTTTCTGCGTCGCCGTCTTGGGACTCTTTTTCTCTCCCCCCCCCCTCTCTCTCTCTCTCTCTCTCTCTCTCTCTCTCTCTCTCTCTCTCTCTCTCTCTCTCTCTCCTTCCTCTTACCCTCTCTCTCCTTCCTCTTACCCTCTCTCTCTGTATGTCTGTCTCTCTGT
>JAWQFJ010000958.1:61895-66895 GCA_034096865.1 Theodoxus fluviatilis
TTTAATGGCACCATTGTCGAACGAGCTCCACCTAGATATTACGGACTGTGCAATGGAGGAAACTAACACTTCAAATGCAGCTTGCACTGTTTATATAGTGTTTATGTGTGAAGAAGATGAAATTGTGAAAGTAGGTAAAGCTTTGAAAGGAGCCAGCTATGTGACGCGATCTTGTACTTCAAAGGTAGCTATTGCTTTGGCAGGAAATACTGGTAGCTAGCACTTTGAAGACAGCTAGGGCTTTGAAGATAGCTTGCACTTTGAAGACAGCTAGGGCTTTGAAGATAGCTTGCACTTTGAAGAATGTTGATATATGGTTAGGTAGTGCTACGAAGAGAGCTAGCGATATGAAGGTATTTAACTCTCTAACAATAGCGAGAAATTCGCCCGTGCGTGAAGAAAGCTTGGATGAAGGTAAAAAGAATACACCCATTGAGTCTTCCTGCGAGATTCATAAAAGGCAAATAACTAGGGAAATAATGACTCGACCAGCGCTAATGGTTTTCGTGGTCAATGGTTTTACATAGCCGACAAAAAATGATAGGCCGTAAAACTCCATTCTTTTGCAGCATCATCATCATCATCATCATCATCATCATCATCATCATCATCAACATCAACATCATCATCATCATCATCATCGCCGTGGATATAAGGCACGTGCGTAATTAGCTTTGTGAAAGTACATACATCTTCGTACAGTAAAGTTAAAGTGTAAAGCCATTTGAAATCCCACCTTTGCCTTTGTGCCTTTGTAATTAGCGCTGAGAGGGTAGCTAGTACTGCGAAACCATCTAGCATCGTGAGCGTAGACGTAGCTGTGAAGATGGCTCTGGCTGGTTGTGAAGTGAAGGAGAGCTGCAAGCCTGGCTCCACACGGGACACATTCCAGACAGGCCAGGCAGCCCCAGCTTCCAGCCTGCCCCAGGCGACTAGGGTGGAGGAAGGCCGCCACGCTGTAGGGGTAGGGATGAGGGGAGATGGGGTGGTGGTGTCAGGTGAGAGGGAGAGAGCCAGGAGCAGGATGCAGGAGATGGCCCGCGTCTTCTTCCCCACCTCCCCCTTGCCACCTTCGTCTTTCTTCATCCCTCACTCGACCTCCTTCAAAACTTTCCAACTGGTCCCACCCCCTCCTCCAGCTTGACCCGCCTGCTCCCACCTCTTCCCACGCACCCCCCCCCCCCCCTTCCCCTCTGCCCGGCGCATCCTCCCTGGCTACAGACAGGGACTGAAACCGGAGTCTGGCCGTGTTCCACACCGCATGGCGCGGCCATGCCAAGCTGGAACCCACGGCCCGGTCTCCTGCACCCTCCCTCTCCCCCGACAGCCTACACCGGAGCACCCCTCATGCCGCCATCCACAACCCAAAGGAACCACCCCAACCCACCCACTCCCAGCCCTCCCTCCTCCTCTCCTCGAGACACCTCCAGACACGAGCTGGTACCTGGGCTATTTCCAGACGCAGCTTCTGACAACGTTCACCATCACACAGGCTTTGACGAAATCAAGCCAGTCTCTCCTTCCAAGCCTGACCTATTGTTTTATCTATATTTCCTTGTTCGTAGTGAGGACCGTTGCTTTGATGTCGTTTTGTGTTGCAGTGGTCGTGGTCTGATGTAAATGTTCAGCGGGAGGTTAACCCTGAGGAGACGTGGTCCCAGCACCGTGTATTGGCACTGCGTCTCTTCAGGTGTATTCAGTTGACATCTGATAAACTGTAGGATATTTAGTGGTCGTACTCATGCAACTTTGATTCTGTACAACCGGGGCTATTAGAGAATTCATAGCGTGAATGAAAAAGCGAGGTCGTCTTTCGAGAGTATGGTGAAACTCTCTGTAGAGACTACTGTGTTTAGGACCAGATGGCAGGAGGTTAAGGGTGATTTAAAAAAAATTTGAATGACGAATGGCATTTGCCATTAAAGGGAATGCGCCATTTTCATATGGTGACAGAAGTAGACAACAGAAAAATCAACAGATGCGAGAGTGCAGTGAAGTTATCTGCTTCAAAGGGACGGATCTATTGAAGGTAACTAAAAATTCCGATACCCTTTGTACGTTATGGTTTTTCACAGTACGCGCAGTCGGATTGCAGAACATGAAAGCTTTTCGTTTACTAAGAGAATCGCACGTGAAATTCATGCAGTTTACCGAGCCATCTGATTTTACGTGAATGTGTGTTAAGCAATGAATTCATCAGCTCATCTTCAAAAGAACGTAATTGCTCATGATTACGCCAATAGTCACCTGGTATCACATACCACCTAGAGGGACATGTGTGATGTTGCAGTGCAGTGATACGAGCTCGTTAGAGACGACGTAGATCTTGAAAAGCCTGAGCAGTTACCGCGATTGCCGTATCGGCTCCCTCGGCCAAGGGAGGAGTCGTGCCAGGTTATTAGTGGGCGATAGAAAGACGCCTCCGTATTTCTTCTGAAAACGAGCTACGAAGATGAACTAGCACGCGAACTTGGATCTTACTGTTGTGTATGTGGAAGAACTGAGTGTAAGATGCCTTTGATAATATGCCTGGATGCAGGAAAAAGGGTTCTAAAAAGATCAGGTTAGCGTCCTCGCACGACAGAATGCTCCCGAGGTAGTCGTAATCGACGACGAGGTGTAATTGTGAATATTGTAGTGGATTTCGAATTTGCGAAGACGTGGAGTAGTTTTATTGACTCACATGCGAAGCAAAAGTGAGTCTATGTACTCAGCCGTGTCGTCCGTCCGTCCGGGCGTCCGTCCGTAAAAAACTTAAACGTTGGATTTTTCTCGGAGACTATTAAGTCTATCAACACCAAATGTGGCATGATGGTGTATGATGACAAGGCCTCAAAAAACATACATAGTGACTTGACCTTGCTTCAAGGTCAAGGTCACAGGAGCCATAAATGTGGTCTCAAAAACAGTCATTTTTCACATTTTCCCAATTTTCTCCCACGTTATTGACAATGGCGACCTTAGCTACAAGTGGTATATAGGTCAAAGCAAGCCCTATCTTTTGATACCAGTTTGGTTGACCTTGCTTCAAGTTCAAGGTCACAGGAGCTCTTCAAAGTTGGATTGTATACATATTTTGAAGTGACCTTGACCCTGAACTATGGAAGATAACTGTTTCAAACTTAATAATTATGTGGGGCACATGTTATACTTTCATCATGAGACACATTTGGTCACATATCATCAAGGTCAAGGTCACTTTGACCCTTATGAAATGTGACCAAAATGGGGTAGTGAACCACTAAAAGTGACTATATCTCATGGTAGAAAGTGCCAATAAGCACCATTGTGCTTCCTATGTCTTGAATTAACAGCTTTGTGTTGCATGACCTTGGATGACCTTGACCTTGGGTCAAGGTCACATGTATTTTGGTAGGAAAAATGTGTAAAGCATTTCTTTGTGTATGATGTCATTGGTAGGTTTAGTTGTTTGACCTTGACCTTGAAGGTCACCTGAAGGTCAATGTCATATAAAGGTCAAGGTCAAGCATGTGAGTCGTATGGGCTTTGCCCTTCTTGTTGGTATTTATGTAGTCTGGATTTCAAACGTCGTCTCTGATACTAATCATTGTCTTTGATATTTCTGTTAATGTTCCCTCTGTCCTCATCTTTCACACGCCTTCAAAGGACGCCGCCCCATCACTCTGTAACCATAGAAACGGCTGCCCACCTTCCTCCAGAGAGTTCACTATGTAAGCGAGAGACGTTCCTGGCCAGCATCTCATCATCACCTGCCGCCTGCCTTGGGGCCATGCCACAGTTCATTGAGGGTGGGCATGTCCCTTGCTGGGGAAACTCTCTTGTCATCTGCCAACTCGTCTTGCCCCTGTACGCCTGGCTGAACCAAACCCAGTTTGCAGGTATTGAGTCTGGGCGCTGTCCAATTAGTCATAGCAATGGGTAACCGGCAGCTAACGCAATGGGCACGCAGGGACGGACCCTTGCCTGAGCGGTGAGGGAGTGTGCTGAAAGACCGGGGTCAAGGTCACGGGTCAGGGCGTTGGCAACAAGTTGGCAAGACCATGGCGACTCTTCTGCCCGCGTCCTCACCGCTTTGCCTGCCAATGGACATTTTCATAATGAAATTTCGTCCCTGAAGCGATTTCAGCATCAGGCCCAGCCTCAGTCTTCGCTCTTTCTACCCTTGCATCGCTTGTCTTGGGGAAGCTGCAAGGTCCGGAAATTTCCCCCCTTCTGTCTTCAAAGGGGCTGGCACGGGGGCCAGCCGCCTTCCGGCTTTGTCTGTATGGAAATTGTCACCAGAGAGTCCGCTAATTGATGTAATCACGGCTCGAGCCCCTTGTTGGAAACCGCCGTTGCAGGACGCATTAGGGCCGTAGCCAGGGATGATTAGCTGGCCAATGCCATAATGGGACTGTCCTTTGCAGCGTCCGTGTCCTTGTGGAGTTGGGCTGGTCAGCCGTGTATTGACGTAGGACGTTGTGCAATCGCCTGGGACTGCCCGCCTCAGAATGGTTGGACGCATCCAGCAAGAGACTCTGCTGTTCTTGCAGGCAGAACAATGCCTTGCACCGGGGAACCTCTCTGCTTTGCCGGTTTGAAATTGAAGTGGGCGTTATTTCCCGTGAAACTCCCCGTTTTTCCCATTCTACACTAGAAGTGCAGAAAAATTGCTTAGCGCATCCAGATTTAATCCAGAGCTATGACACCGCTATGTGCAAATGGAGGGGGTGGGGGGTAGGGGGTCGGAATAGTGCTAAGCATGTGACTTGGTCCTTTTCGGGTGGGGGAGTTTTTCCCATGCGGATCATGACAGATACGATCGGTCCTCTCCTCGCCCCACTCTGCCGCTTTAAATGTCACCGGTTTTATCACCTCGCTGCGACAGAGTGATTGAATGTCGCGAGAGAGAGATGCGCGGCTTTATCGATTGGGCTGCAGTCCTCCCACTGTGGGATGCATTTAGAGTGGCGGTCCCCCCTCATTACGGCAGTGTCGCCCACTCATTGGGGCTGCCTACACCGGAGCGCTAACAGCTC
>JAWQFJ010000958.1:69395-86895 GCA_034096865.1 Theodoxus fluviatilis
GGGGGAAAACAGCTCAATCTTCTAGGATGGATAGGTGCCGTTGGACGAAAATGTATTTGTCTAAGGTCATAGAGCGATGACTTCCGAAGCTTTGTTTGGTATTTATTGTCTTGTTTGTTTTTGCTAAGTCTCTGTGATGACAGGATGAGGGGGGCTTGCACTCAACATGTGTTCTTTGTTTATTTGTTCCGTGTTTTGACGTCTAGGCCATAGTCGTAAGTCGATACTGTTTTGATGATTTCAGTGGTGCCTCTTTCATCGCGTCGTCTGGTGGGTTTTCTTTCTTTGTGCGTGCCCGTGTGCGTGCGTGTGTGTGTACATGCCTATATGTGTGAGTATGCGTGTGTATGTGTGTGTATGTGTTTTTATGTGTGTCTCTGTTTCTGTGTGCATGAGTGTGTATGTATTCGCGCAGGCATGTGTCTCGGTGTCCATGTGCGTGTATGTACATGTGCGTCTATTTGGGTATGTGCTTGTGTGTGTCGGTGTCTGTGTGCGTGCGTGCATGCTTGTGGGAATATGCATATGAACGTGCTTTGGCGTTATTGTATGCACGTGTGTTTGCATTTGTTTGAGCGCATGCGCGTGTGTGTATGTGTGTCTGTGTGTACGTGCACGTGTGTGCACGTGTGTGTACGTGTGTGTGTGTGTTTATGTGTATGCGTTGTTTTTTATAGCAAGCAACTGTCACGACTTTTCGCAGCGTGCTTCGTCCTCTGTACCACGTGACTTCCGCGACAATGAAAATTAGACGTTATTGATTTAAAAGTAGCATTAATAACATACGGGAAAAGAATAACCTCGGGGTAATTTAGTGTCCACTCATTTGCGGTCGTGTTCTAGTGCTAACTTTAAGCTGCAGAGAATTACTAGGAATGGCGCGCTATCTACGCAATCACTACTTGTCTGTGTGGACGTTCACCGGGGCACCGCTCTGTAACAGTGGATTAGTGCTGGCGCACTGTATGCCAGA
This sequence comes from Theodoxus fluviatilis, assembly GCA_034096865.1. NCBI lineage: Eukaryota > Metazoa > Mollusca > Gastropoda > Cycloneritida > Neritidae > Theodoxus > Theodoxus fluviatilis. Next base: position 70,369 of record JAWQFJ010000958.1, read on the forward strand.
GGGTGCAGTTGAGTCAACTGCAATGCCAGCTTCATTTCTGGCGGGGTGGAAGGAAATGCTGGGCGTCATGAGGACGGGTCCCTGACCAAAACTGTTGCTGTGGACACCGATGCAAAAGTCGTCACTGAAAGGAATGAAGTGGGGTAGGGTGTTGTCCGGATGGGTCGTGGGACGCAAATGTTGGGCTCAGGACACGGATAGAGTTAGTTGTCTAAGCGCTCGAGATACGTGATATGCTTCGTATTCGATTCACAAGGAGACGCTACGCGTGTCCTGGTGGTGACTGTAGCAGTGCAAGGAATTGGGGTGGGAGACTACTGTGGTTGATGAAGTGAAGGGTAGAAACTGTTGTGGAAGGACTGCTGTGGTAAAACTTCTCAGGATAGAAGGGGGTGGGGGGGGGGGGGGGGGGGGGGGCGATGTGAGGGAAGGATGGAGAAACAGGAAGTGCTGCCGAGGGAGGTGGGACGGGCTAGGGGAGGAGGGCCTCCATCCCAGCTGGGTAATTGCAGTCCCCCTCAGAGCGGTGGGAAGGCGCCATTTATCTCTGGAGATGAGCTCCACAGCCACAGCGCTGTCACAGCCCGGGCCTGATGGCCCCACCGAGGAACATCCTGGCCTGGTGCGCTCAGCTGTCTGCCGCTCATGAGCTTTCCAGATGATGCAATTTGCTGGCTCCCTTCCCCGGACCCTCCTGCCGAGTCCCTTGTCCGCATCGCTTGACCTGCACTCGTCGGCACTGACCCCTTGCAGGAGAGCTACCTATAGATCCTCCCAGAACAGGTTTTCAGGGTGACCCTCTCAACCCCATCCATCGCCACCTCCACTCCAGCTCTTGTTGCTGCTGTCGCTGTCCCAATCCGATACAGCAGTGACGTCAGTCTGAAGGGTGGTGACGCACGCGAGACATTTTACCACCGCCCCCACCAGCCTGTTCGGGTTGAGTCTGCGCCTCTAGGCACCTTGGCAAGCTTTCCTGCTTGCAGCGACACGCCCCAGCCCACCTTGCTACCCCGTCATCCCGGCCTCACTCCTCTATTCTAAGTCTCATCACTTCTGCCTTCATCCACACTCACCCTCTGTGACGATATCCCGACGCATTTCACATTTACTCATGTCAGCTCGACATAAAAGGGTAAATCAGTTCGAAATACTACCCGGCTCGTCTGGGCCACAGAGATACACCTGACTATCCATACGCTGATCTGCCTTTATATCGGTCGATACAGTTAGTCTTTTGTGTCTCACTGTGACTTTGTTTTGCCCGTTACTCGATCAGTGGACACGCTGGTCGATTCGTCAGTGGTTTTATTCCTCGCGTTATTTCCACAGCCCACCCCTTTTCGCCTTTCTGCCTCGTTTACCTTACACGCATTATTTGCCTGGCTTCTGCTGAAAGTGTAACATTTTCGAGATGGAAAGGTCTTATCTGTTATGACACGCAAATGCAATTTTAATTTCTGCGGTAATGAAATGCTCATGTGCAATGAATCTCACCAACTTTATTCCTATCCACCAGACTAACCCCGCCGGCCCTCTTCCCTTTACTCCTTCCTCTAGCTTCCACCCGTTTCGTTGCTTTCCTTCCCGCGCCACTGCACCACGTCCCCACCCTATCTTCTTTGCTTCGGGGCACCTGAGGCTTGGAGTCTTGGTCACCTGGCGCGGGTCCCGTAATTCACCACTTCCTGTAACACCCTAGCCCTCAATCCATCCCCCCACCCACCCACCCACCCTCACCCACCCACCCCACCCCATCCCCGAGTGACAGAATTGGCCCGTCTCCGCCAAGTTGTGACGTCACTCAGTAAATCTGGCGACGCGTCTCCTAGACGCTATTGCCTCATCGACTTTAACCCTCACCCCACTCTCTGTCTCTGTCTGTCTGTCTGTCTGTCTGTCTGTCTGTCTGTCTCTCTCTCTCTCTCACTCTCTCTTTCTCTCACTCTCTCATTCTCTCACTCTCTCTCACTCTCTCTCTCTCTCTCATTCATCCAGGAGTGACAATGTCGACGAAAGTCTCGACAAACAGTATCCTGAGTGATCTGGCGTTTCGAGGAAAAACAGCTGTCTCGAGGATCATTAGGTCATTAAGAAAACTAGTACATATATCTCCTCAAGTTCTCAACAACATTGTTGATGTACAGCTTCAGCCAATGCTTTTGTATGGTTCGGAGTTATGGGGTGTCGATGATTGCGAGGTGATTGAAACCGTTCACACATCAATACTGAAACAATACCTAAATGTAAGCCCAAGAACACCTAATGTGTTAGTTTATGGAGCGACAGGTCGATATGCTCTGTACATCAATGCAATACTGAGATCAGTAAAGTACTGGTTGAAAGTACTTAAAACGGAGGAAGGGAGATTCCCATGTATAGTATACTCGTCTATGTTGAAATCTATTGAGATCAATAACTGGGCGTCACAGATCAAATGCATTCTGAACAAGTATGATATGTTAGAGGTTTGGACACAGCAGACGGTAGTCAACGAACATGACCTTGTAAAAGTTTTGAGAGAACGCCTCATGGAAGAGTTCATACAACAGTGGTGGAAAAAGTTACACACGAGCCCACGTTATACACTATACAAAGATTATAAGCTTATTTTCGGAGCAGAAATGTATCTTACAGTGTTGAACAAAAAGTATTTAGAGATAACATGATCCGATTCAGGTTGGGAATTAGCGATCTCTATATTCATATGAATAGATTTTGTCAAGATGTCCTTGGTACCTTGTGTTCCAACTGTAAAGAAGAAGATGAAGATGAAAAGCATTTTCTATTACGTTGCTCTGTATGATTTAAGGGTGAAGTACATTTTACCATTTGTGTATGGTAAAGACGACCCTTTTGTACATTTATTCACAGAAAATTATACAGGCATGATAAAAGGGGTCGCTACTTATCTTTATCATGCATTTAAGAGAAGGAAGGAAGCAATGTCCATAGATTTGCAAACTGAATTGTTTCTTGATTGAGCAGCACTTTGTATTATAAAGCATTCATATAAGCTCTCATGATATTACTGAAGACTTTTTAGACATACCAAGGGAAAAAATTCCACCTAGTATATTGATACAATTTCTCATTTTGTTGTTACCATTGCGATGGGCCGAAGGCCTAAACAATAAACCAATTCGTTCGTTCGTTCGCTCGTTCTCTCTCTCTCTCTCTCTCTCTCTCTCTCTCTCTCTGTCTCTCTCTCTGTCTCTCTCCCTCCCCTTTCCCTTTCAAATCCCCCCCACACACACACACACACGCGCGCGCGCGCTCTCGCACTTTTCTCTATCTCACAGTCTGTATACACTGTTGTGGTGGTCGTCGTCATCGTCTTCACAAATTGTTCTGTCTGTGATCCTGGAACTACCAAAAATGATGCTTTCATGACAACTGCACATGTTGGTCATTGTGACCATTGTGTTGTTTGAGTCATTGTGTGCAGTAACATTGCCATTTTCTGTCGGAATAGACCCTTGCAAATGTGTGCTTATTTTGCATCATGCAGAAATGTATCTTATGTAGTTGCTGGATTTTGGGGGGGTTGGGGGTGGGGGTGCAGCTAACATTTTGTGTGGATCTAGACAAATTAGTGAATATTAGGATCCTTTCATAACTTTCAAGCAACATTTCCAAAGCCTCGATTCCAAAAAATATATGTAATATTGTTTCAAACTCGTGTTCATTTCTGAAGTTTGTCTCCGTTTTCCTGTGCAGTAAAGGGATTGAGGAGATCTTTTATCGAATGTTTCTGGCATTTAAATATCTCTACTCCTGGTGTGCATGCGGCGACTGTAGGTGGAGGCACACTACGTATTGGTGCCTGTCCGCCCTCCTGCCCTTTCCCACACGCCTGTCCAAACTGGTTTGTGGCGGTGCATGTCGGCACCGCGCCTCCCGCCAATCAGACTAATTGAGTAATTACAGGACACGTTTGTCGGAGGATGTCCAGGATTTCTTGGAGAGCTCGCTTTTCCTGGTCGTGCCTCGTTTGTCACCCGTCATCACAGGGATTGGTCTCCACCGGCCTTCAGAGACTAATCTCATATCAGAGGCCCTGGCCAGCGAGGGAAGTTCAAATTTGACGTTTGAGGAAGCAATAACTCATGGCCTCTTCATGTCAACCCGTGCTGGGGCGGTATTTTAATTTTCTCCAGGGAGCCCTGGGACTTCAAAGTGCCTGGGCCTGCAAGGGATTATGGCAGAGCCTGTCAACTTCAAACACGGCGCTTTTTCTGCCCGCACTGGACCCTGGCATCCCGGGACCGACATCGAGGGGTTTTGGAATGAATGCGGGAGAATGGAGACGTGTTCCGCATGAGCAAGATGTCTCGTTTTCTGGGATGCGTTTATGTAGGAGTAGCTTCGCAGTTCAACGTAGTGGATGAAAAACTTGAAGAGGGGCGATCACTCCGGAGAAGAGAGAGTCCTCGTTTATATGTGTTCTAAAACAAACTGTGAAAGTAGGAAATGGTGAGAATTTGGCGAAACAGGGACACACAATAGGTTGGAAAATCGCTGTTAACTGAGTTTTATCTTTGTTGAACTTGATACTGGCGTGCTCTAAACCTAGTCATAGGTAGGCTGTAAACTTTTATCGCGTGAAATATGAGAGGGATTGAACTAAGGAAAAAATCGATGAATCAGGGTTGCTACAACTTTGCCCTAGTATCAAGGGTGTGTGTACACTGAGCGGTTTACCCATTGACTGATGTTTACAGAGAGAGTCTTTCAGAACCTGCGTGAGAGGAAAAGTGAGGCGGCGAGACGTGCGATGTTAAATGAGGGTGCTACTTGCTCTAAAAACGCATGCATCGGAAAAAGTGCCTGAATTTGACACGCATTGAGATACTTATGCTGGTAACGCATTGAAACAGGTGCAAAGACCTTGAGTCATGCCTCTCTTAAACCCCCTTCATCCCATGTCTTGCACTTTTCCCAGTCTCTAATCGGCGGAAAGATTCATTCGTAGTAATTTTTTGTACATATATTTTATTTTCAAATGGGAACCCCATGTGCGTTTAGCATTACAGACACCAATGTGAAGTTCTCTGTTTCTGGTAGGACGTATATTGCAATCTTGGAGGCAATTTTGCTACCACATTATGACTATGATAGAGTGAGCCGAACTTCAGGAGAGGAAAAGAGAAAATATGAACGACGCAGTTAGTTAGAGAGGAAGGGTTTCTTGGTGGCATCAACAGAGTAGATTTCCTTTCGACCCCCATCTGGCTCGGAAAAAAGACTCTCGTCAACAGAGAGCGAGGGAGGGGGAGAAAATTACACCGAGACGTGGAGCCATCCTATGATTAGAAGCCGTGTGGGGGAAACGCTAGGGACAGACGGGACCAGCAGCTGATGCCTAGAGGCAGTGGAGGTGCGCCAGGGATGCTATCTTGGTCCTGGATTCTTGCTTACACCTTTCCCAGCCGCCATGCCTGCCTGTCTGCCTACCTCTACCTTTCCCTCCCTCTCTTCGCCTGGTCCTGTGGACCTCCTGCGCCATATGGTGATGCAATACACCTCTGCTATTTTGTAACCCAATAGGTCGCTCCTTACCCCAGACTCGGTGCTGGCTAAATGGCCCAACTTTATCTCTAAGTGGTCCGAAATGTTTATTTTTCCCTGGTTATCTCAGCTAGACCACAGTCCTGGAAGAGGTGGACTCCTGAAGTGTGGAGATTGTCAATGGCACTGTGCATGTGCATTGTGCAGTGAATGGCCAGGGGAAACAGAACGCTGTGTTTGCTTTGGGTGAAGGGCTGGTTAAGTCTAGCCGTGAATGTCACGTTTGTGACACGCATTATAGGTTCGAGAAATGACATATTTTCTTAATTTGAAGAAATGCTTATTGACGATTCTTATTGGCTTTGTTGCGCACGTTACTTTGATGTACGGAATTATCGTCATTGAAAGAAACGAGAGGGAGTATTTTCTTGATCTAACTGAATGGTTTAGTTTTCCGCAAGAGTCTTCACATGGCAAAGCCAAGTATGCGGACTGCTGGGGAGTTGTCCTTAGCATCGCCTGACGCCACTCTACATCTACTGGATTCTACACAAAGAACATGTTTCTGGGTCATGCAAATATAGCTGAACTGAATTGTAAACGAACAAATGATATAATTTCAATATGATTATTGTCATTACAAGCTTACTGAATCGGCAAGTACCTCCGTCTCTGCACCGATACTTTTCTTGTGCGCCGAGCCAGGGCATCCACTTTGCTTTGCGTGGCTGTGCTCTATGGGAGTTAGCTCTCTTCTATTCTCGGGACATTGACCCGCCCATTCTCCCTCCGTATCCCAGGCGTTCATCAGGGGATTGAAGGGCAGTGTTCTTCATTATCAAGTGATATGCTTACGAGTTTGAACAATGTGACACCCCGAGGCTGTGGGAGGCCCGTACTGCTCTGGCCAGGCCCTGTCCCCGTAGGGCTGGCCTTCCTCCAGCACACTTAATTGCATTTCCCTCGCCCTCCCCAGTCCGCCTTCTCAAACGCCCTGGACCTCGTCATGTCTCCTGGACGATATTGACTTGGGTATTTTTCCTGCACATAAAACTGATTCTCTAGACCTACTTCTCTCGTCTGGCCGTGTAAAGTGCTGGTGCAAGAACGTGAAGTCATTTAGGGAATGAAATAAAGACGCTTTTTGTGATGTTCTTTACAGGAGTGAATGTGTGTGTGTGTGTGTGTGTGTGTGTGTGTGTGTGTGTGTGTGTGTGTGTAATTGAGTGAGTATGTGTGTGTGTGTGTGTGTGTGTGTGTGTGTGTGATTGAGTGAGTATCTGTGTGTGTGTGTGTGTGTGTGTGTGTGTGTGTGTGTGTGTGTGAGTTTGTATGTTTGGGTGTGTATGTGCGTGCGTGTACGTGCATGTGTGTGCATGCGTGTGTGAGTGTATGTGCGAACGCGTGTGTGTGCTTGTATGTAAGCATATCTGCATATGTTATGCACTTCTTTCTATTAATGAGACTGATCACTGGACTGTGTCTTTTATGTCATGTTAAACTGAATTTGTTGATTGGGCATTCTTTCAAATAGTGGATGATGTATTGTCCTTACTGCCAACACTCGTGAAGTAGAGACTGAATTCAACTTGGTTTTAATCCTGGTCGAAGAAGCATCTCCCTTACACTGTTTTGTTTTCTTTCAGGATCCCTCTGGGAGAGTGCTGGACAAATGGATGGTTGCCACGAGAGAAGAGGAACACATCATCCTGCAGCAGTTCTTGCGCTTTGGCGAGACCAAGGCCATCGCACAGGAGATCATCCTGCAGGACACAAAGGAGAAGCAGGAGTATTGTGTCACGCAGACGTCACGAGCCGAATCAGACATCAAGAAGTTCATAGAGCGCAGCAACATCACTGTGCAGGCCTACAATCGTGCCTTTGACACGCGGCCCATGTTCACGAGCAGGATTCCCTTCCTGACCTCGTCCACCCGTCTGCTCAGTCCGCCCACGTCCCACCAGCCCACCTACTCGCCCACACGTGAAGGCAGCAGATCTCTGGGCATCGCCCCGCCCTCCACCACCTCCACTCCCATCACCTCCTCGCCGCTTGGGCGCCTGCAGACCATGCAGCCCTTCGAGATGACGCCTCGCGATGTGCCCAGCCCTCGCTCCAGCCCTGGCGTGATGGTGGAGAGGGAGAGAGAAATTAAGCCTCAGCCTGTGCCCTCCCCTGGGCTGGACAGTCCCAAGAATCTGAGCACCACGCCCTCCTCGGTCCAATCTGCCCCCTCACCTGGCCTGCCCCAGAAGCCGCTGGTAATGGCAGTTCCCACATCTTCAGAGCGGGACTCCACTGGGACGCCTGTGTTGTCTATGTCGGACGACGAGCAGAGCTCTGGCGCCATTGATTACTCCACGAAGGAGGAGCCGCTGTCCCCCGAGTCCGAGCAAAAGGCCCGCCACATGCGCAAGTCCAACAACCCCATCAAACGCCATTGGGCGCCTTCCGCGGCCTTCGGCAGCACCTTCGTGGGACCCAACGGCAAGAAGCGAGTGTTGTGCACGGCCTGCAATAAGACCTTCTGCGACAAGGGTGCCCTCAAGATCCACTACAGTGCCGTCCACCTGAAGGAGATGCACAAGTGCACCATCGATGGCTGCAACATGATGTTCTCCTCGCGGCGCTCCAGGAACAGGCACAGTGCCAATCCCAACCCCAAGCTGCACATGCCACAGAAGCGGAAGGACTTGCCTGAGGGTGCGAGGCTGGTGGACGATCCCAAGCTTGGAGGTCAACGCATGATCAGCACTCCCCCCACGATGGTCATACCCCCCTCACTGCTGCCTCGCTCTCTGCCACCCCTCGACCCCCCAGGCGGTATCCGGCCTGAGTCCTACTTCATTGAGATGAACAACCAGTTTGCCTTCCTCCACACCCCTGAGAAAAAGCCACGCCTTGCGACGAGCGAAGACGAGAAGGAAGAGGAGGGCCCGAAGGACCTGACGAACCACAGCAAGCAGGTGAGGGAGATCAAAGTAGAGCAGGAGCAGCCTGAAGAGGAAGAGGAGGAGGTGGAAATGGAAATGGAAATGTCGGGGAAAGAGGCAGAGCCAGAACATGAGCCAGAGGAGCAGGACGACCAGAAGCAGGATGCCGCAGCACAGAGGGGCAACAACCGCAGGAAAAGCAATGCACCCACTCGCTGCGCCCAAACGGAGGAGATGTACGTCATGAGTGACGACAACTCCGACGACAAGGATCCCGCCTGTGATCGCCCTGGGTCTGGCCGCATGCGGACCCGCTCCTCCTCACACCACCAGGACCGCAAGGGCCAGTCTGAGGCCCATGACAGCAGATCGCCTGTCAAGTCAGCCAGCAAGGGGGAGCGCGACCACAAGGAGGAGGAAAACGGCATCCCAGACGCTGACAGTTGCGACCATGCCTTGAACGGACAAGATGAGCTTGAGCCCGCCCTCGTCGTACACAGAAAGAGCCGCGAGTCGCTCAATTTCCCCAAGATCGCCTCTCTCCTGACAAATCCAACTGTGGCCAATACCGAATGCCTCTTCCGCCGCCCTGATCTGAGCCCACCCAGGGGTGAGGAGGCGGACACACCATGCTCCCCCCATCCCAACTCTGACCACGACTCCCAGTCCTACTCTGGATCTGAATCACCAACTGCCAATGGCAGCTTGTCTGACGCCAATTCCTCCGAGGCAACTTATATGTCTGATAAGAGCGAGGACCCCAAGAAATGCAACATCTGCAACAAGATCTTCCAGAACCAGTTTGGCATGAAGATCCACTTCCAAAACGTCCACCTCAAGCTCATGCATGCCTGCACCGTGGAAGGCTGCACAGCCACCTTTCCCTCCAAGCGCAGCCGAGATCGGCACAGTGCCAACCTGAACCTGCACCAGAAACTGATGTCTACAGCTCTGGAAGGCAATGATGGGGAGATCAACAGCGTCCAGAGCCTTCGGAACGACATCCTGGCCACACTGTACGACCCCGAGCACCTCAACCATGACCTCAAGCCCAAGCGAGACGCCTCCCACAACTCTTCTGTTTCCTGCCATAACGGCAATGGATCTACTGGAAACTCTACAGCCTCTGACGAGGACGAGGAAAGCGTCGGAGAGCACAGCCAGGACCAGAGCAACGGGAAGATGGACTACACCAACGGCGATGACGGCCTCAGCTCAGACAGTGACGACAACGACAATGACAATGACGACGTCTCCGACTCAGAGTTCACGGGGACGGTAAGCTGCCACTTGTGTGAGGCAAGTTTCCGTGACAACCTTGCCTTGAAGGAGCACTTTGAGTCTGATCACCCAAGAGATATGTACCACTGCAACGTGAACGGTTGCGACAAGATTTTCTCGACTCGAAAGAGTCGCAATCGCCACAGTCAGAATGACAACCTCCACCGTCACCTTGCAGGCAAGCCAAGTGCCACTAGTTAGTGAACTCTCCAGAATCTCTCTCACATCTCTGTGAAGCAGCCACAATGTGTACCAGCAGTATCTCCTTATTTGAAAGGATGTAGACCCAGTCAGTAATCTGGCTTTAATCATTGGAGATTTTGACTGTTTGTATCAAACTGCAAACCATGAAACTTTCCTCTAGTATGTGCCAATGTGGTTATTGCATTTCACAATGTCTTTGTGTGCAACAATGTGGAAATGGGAGTGCTTGCTTGCCAGTTGTCAACAATGCTGCGGAGAAGAATTGTACTAAGCAAGACTACAGACACTGTGCATTGGGGAAGAAAAAAAAAGAAAGAAAAAGAATGATGACGGACTTTGTGACAGCCTCAATCAGCACATTGTTGGAACATTTCTCATGGCCTGAGGAAGAAGGCTAGCAAAGATAAATGTGCAATAGCCCATTTATAATGGGATACAACCAACATGGACATCCTCTTTGAAGATAAGGGTCTTGGAACACAAGAAATTTTCAAATGTACATACATATACACCAGCCTTCGACTTGCAACCTGTTCAAGATCTGAAACAGTGCACTTTTCTGGGACTTGTAGGAAAATTTTTGTACCGCTGTTCTGCAAAACTCACATGCACTTCCTATTTGAATTTTTAATATCATAAGGATTTCTCTGCCTGAAAGACTGATACTCCTGCTTTTTTGCTACCTTATGAATGTTCCTTTTAACTATGATGAATATGTTTTTTTCTCAACCTGGATAGGTTGGGGGTTCAGTCCCTGCCTGTGGTCCTACATTTTTTCTGTCTGTCCCACGTAGGGCTACGGCTCTGTATGTTGAACTTCATTTTATCAGCTTATGTCACACACCACTACTTGTAATGTTTGAAATTCCCCTCTTATCTGGTGTTTCTTTGTTGAAGACAATCTTATTTAAATGTAGATTTTTACTGGCAAAATCTCTGTGCCAAACTCAGTGCTAGGGAACTATAGATTATTAAGTTTGCAAGTGTTTTGGCACTGGACTTTTGGCTTTTAAAGTTATGATAAATTTTGTTTTCTCATTCATTGCTGCAAGCATAACAATTACTAGATCAAAATTGAGGTTGTTGAGAGAGCTAACAGGCATTGAGGACTTTCTTAATGTGTTGCTTCTTTTTATTAAAGCTTCCAAATACAGCATTTCTAATGGTGATGTAAAGGTCTTAAATGTACTTGCCCAGATAACCACAAGCCAAATTACTTTAACAATGATGACATTTCTTCAGAAATTTTTTCTGGAATTCATGAATTGTTTAAAGTAATGTTGTTAATCTTGTAGCAACCATTTCAAGTATTTGTTGTGAAATATCAAATTTCATGATATTTCAGTATTGTTTTATTCATGTACCATGAAGTTCTGCCAGTCTGTTTTTGATATATGAAAAGTTTTGACCAGAATAAATATCTGATTTACTATCTTTGCACATGTCTTTGTGACAAAGTTACTTTGCATTCTTTTGTAATTCAATATCTTAATTGGTACACTACAGCAGAATATTAAAGATTTTTTTCTTCCACTGTTTATATATTTTTGTTGGTGCTAGGACACTTGTTAAGCATTCTGAGAGTTCAAGTATTTATCAGTCTTTATTTTAATGTGTTGCATAATCTTGAAAGGCCTTTCTGAGAAAGTGCTGTTAGACTCAAGCATATCAGAAGCGTGCAATTGTTTTTGTTTCAGTGCATTTTTGTTCAATGTGTTCACTTTTTGTGAGTGCTGCAACAGTTTTGAAAAGGGTTGTGGGTATTCATCACATTTCAGTTATGTCATTGCACTTAGATGATCTCAGTTCTGTTGAGGATATACTGTTTACAAAACGAAATCTTCCATTATGTGTGTGACTGATATATGCACATTTAACACTTTGTATGCAAAGTTTATGAAGGCGTTGGTTTTATAGACCCTTATGATTCAATCCCATTAGGTTGGCCTATACAAAGCAATTTTGTCATATGTCATTACGCAACTTTCGTTGGAATTGCAATTCAGGTTCATATGAGAGGAAGCTTCCATGGTTGTTAGCATTTTGCTATAGTTGCAATGTGATATCTGTAGTACAACTGGGCACACTTTGCAGTTTCAAAAGCAATGGAGAGAACTTCTGAAGGCATAGTCACAAAAATGGTGCTAAATTTCATCATCCGTACAGTTTTGTTCTTGCATGACAAATCAGCAATATGTCATATACTTGTCCTTTCAAGGCAATATGTAAACTATCTCAGTGTTGTTTGTTTGGTTGTGTAGTTCAGTTGATCGTTTTACTTCGTGGTAGTCAGGAATATTGTACTTCTTGTGCTCAAATGGAGTATTTTGATGTCTTTTTGTACACAGAGATACTCAGGTAAAAGATGATGATTATATCATTCATTAATTTATTTGCATTAGTCTTATTTATTGAAGTTGTGCAGTGGTGGCAAGTTTCTCCCGTATAATATATGTTGTGTGTGTGTGTGTGTATGCAGCTCTCCATCAGGAGGCCTATTTAAATTCATAGATGTTGGCAAAAGTGGGAGGGAGCAATGAAGAAGAGCCAGTGAATCACAGGGCTCATCTTGTGGTTTGTAACTATTTTTAGATTTATTTATTTACTGTTCACCTGTGTGTATTTATAGCAGTAAATCTGGTTATGCTTCTTGTTTGCATGCATATAGAACAGTATACAATTTCTAGTTAAGGGTCCACAAAATCATTGTGTTTCTGCTGTCTTCTTTTGTCCTGTGTATTACACATAGTAACAATTTTTATCTAGTTTGTGTCATGTAGTTATCACTGTGTTTCCATAATGTGTGTGCTATAGCAATGTTTGGTAGTTATCATAGGATTCATTTATGATGCCATTTAAAGTCCGTTGGCCCCTTTTTTCCTCTTAAGTCTGTGTTGTCTTAGTAGAGAATGGATTGCAGGTTGTATGGTATTATGTAGGTTTGTTTTCCCTCGTGTATCACCACTTTATCCAGTCATCTGCTTTATTAGTTTGTCTTGAAACATGGTGTTATTATTGAAAAATCATATCTATCATTTAACATTTACTTATAGTGACATATCACTGCCCATCCTGTTTGAATCTCAATCATTGATAACGAAATCCATTAGTCATTCTCATCTGCCTATGTAAATTGCTTTCAATTAACTTATTGTGTTCTAGGTATCACATGTTGGTTTATACTCTGAAATGTGGGTTGGTAAATTTACTTGTACAAATCATGTAGAATTTTGTGTATAAATCATAGAGTGCAATCTCTAGAAGCTTGCACTCAAAAGTACATGTTATAACGCAGCCTTGTTAGCTCTTGTAGAGGAGTATGGTTGACAATGAAATGTCATGCATTCTGAATTTTTTACCGAGGGATTCCATTTTTAACGAGTGAAATTTTGAATGTGTTGTTACCCTCTCTATTGAGGACACTGTTATAAGCGAAGCAGCCTTTATATCTGAAACGGCTTTTTTGGGGGGTAACAGCATACTTTGAATTCGTTTCACATGCCATTTGTATACTATGCACTAGAATCTGTGAACACTGCTGGTTTCAAGGCAATTTTTTCATGCATACTTTCTAGCATCTTTGATCATTTTATGATCTGGTCCATCCATCAAGCATTCTTATTACTACTTACTATTACAACTCCTTTTACTCAATGTTCACTGTTAGTCACTATGTAGATTTCATGCCAGTTTTTCCAGCAGTATGCAGTCTGAGTGAATTTTTACGTCTGAGTGCTGTAGCGGGTTGAAGCATTTTACAATGGTATGTAGTTCATTTTTTAAATGCAAGTAAGCACGGTGATGAGACAGTCAGCCATTTTGCTGTTTTTATCATACCTTTTTATAGACTGAGAGTGAGCATGATTCGTCTGTAAATATCACTCACTTCCTCATGTAGCATAATACATCTGTTACTTTTGCAACCTCCAGGAGGCAAGAAAGTTAAATCAAAGCATTTCTTCCCAATGGCTTAGCGAAGAGCGAGGATGCTCTACTATCCTAGAAACTATGCACTTTTCTCCACATGTTCGCTTCCCATTGTACAGGAAATGTTTGATACGTCCCTGTGGCTCCTAAAGGAGGAGGCATGCTGTGGTGGGTCGATGGTGCATGCAGTAGCAGTCCCTTTTGTAATCTAGTCATTCATCGTCCAGTGAAGTCCATGTGTGGTGCATCCCTTCTTTATGTTGAGGCTGTATTGTCCACTTGATTGTTGATTTCCCATAACCCCGTGTGTACCCGTAGATCTCGTTGATAGAACGAGAGCAGTTTTGGGGAGCTGGCTGGCAAGAGGCCATCCAAAACGCCAGTCTGTTCTCTCATGGCCACCTAGCTCGTTGGTCGTATGCAGATATGGTTAAAGGCCCCCTTGCCCCATGACCAGCTATCTCACAACTCATGCCAGGCTTGATTCGATTCCTGTGATACTATGTTGACCTCCAAGTGGCAGAAGGAAAGACCCCCCAGCTTGTATGTGCCCACGCTGGCTATATCTTCGGAAGTTTCCACACCTGCTATATGTCTTCAGATCGTCCACTCCAGACCCGTCCACCCCAATTTACCCATCACCTTAGTACAGTTTTCCTGCTACTTCAAAGTGGGATACCTGTCTTTTAAAACAACAAAATCATCAAGTACAAATATGGTGTTTTGGAAATTGAAATTTCGGAATTACTTTATTAATTGATGCCTTTTGAGACGCAAAAATGCGGGAGGATTTTCCTCCATGGCGTCTGTGCATAACCTGCCACAAGGCAAAAAAAAATGTTTACATTTGTGTTGTCAATTTACATTTTATTCCCTCTTGAGTAAGTCCAAGTACTCCAAAGTCATCCCTCCCTCTGATCCTACTTCAAACATTGCACACTTGATTAATCTGTGCATTTTGTCAAATTTTGAGCTGGTGGTCAGTGTGGCACATACATGGCTTAGGTGGGTTATCCTTGGACATTGTGCCACTCCCGACCCGTGGTTCGCTCGCAGCTACAAATGGGCTAATCCATAACATGGACTCGACAGGTACCTGCAAGTATTGACCACTGTGTATGGACACTACCGGACTTTCCCTCGCGGCATCGAGGCCAGGAGAAAGATGTGCTTTCTGTCCACGAGCGCCTTTTTATGATCTTCTGATACAGTCGCCTAATGAATACGTCTCGACACGAGCACAATGTCGGCACTGGAGCTGGCCAAGCCATGAGGCTGTTTGGCATGGCAAGTGGTCCTCCTCATGCTGAACGCTTGTCGAACTTTCACTTGTCGTCCATCATCAAACCAAGCCACTTCTGTCTCCTTACATAGGCCTACCTCCGTCGACAGGATTTTAAAATGAGAATGTCCTCCAGCAGACATTTGCCATCTGTTTGATTTTGTTCTAGTCATAACTCTGTGATATGAGAATGTCTCATTGTAAAGTCATGGAACGACATTGCCAGTGCCTCTGGACACAATGTATGTGCTGACCTTGCAGCGAATATCTGAAAGTGATGAAAAAGTACCTTTCAGATGGTCGAGAACATTTGTGTTAAAAGCACTCTTGAAACGGATCAGACGTACTTAAGCGGAGAAGAAAAAAAAAGATGGAGAATCGGGTGTGAATTTACTATTCTATTTCCCCATGTTCTGATGATTTTTTTTTCTATTGATCTTGCGGTTTCGTTTGAGCTTTAGTTTTGTCTTTGGGTTACTTTGTTTTGTTCTAATTGCAGGGTTCTTTTATCAGAACTTGTTCTCCTTGACACTCTTTTTCAGCGTTTTAGTTGTTTTGTTTTAGCTTTCGGCTGACGTATATTTTGAAGGGAAACTTGACCTGCAATACAGATCTCAACCTCGCTGCATTATAAAGGAGATTGGCCATCCGAATCATGCTGCTCGTTGTTCACGGAAGTATTAATGTAGAATATATTATGTAACCTTTAATAATGTCTTTCATTTCAAAATTCTTCATTCGAGTTAAATGCTTTATCCATGCAAGAATTTTGGTTGTGAGATGAGAAAAGAATACAAAACGGGTAAAAATGCAGTGATTAAAACTGTGTTATTAGAAAGTGTTCTCATGCAACCCTACTGTAAGTACTCTAGGTGCTTTTTCGACCCAACTCTTTTTTGGTCATTGGTTACACCATAGTGGCCAACTTTTTTCATAAAATAAAAAGGACATAGCAACCAAACTGTCCAACATTAGCGCTTGTCAGATAAAAAAAGATGAAAAGAGTACGGTATGGAATTGCATTTGGATGGAGATAAGTTCTCACCAAGGTTTTCTTCATTGCAATTACAAGTACCACCCTACACCAGTTATTACCGTATTTGTGGTTATTTCTGTCTTCAGTTGAGGATTTGGGACGACAATAAGTCTTCTACAGAGAGTACGAATGGAATACACTTTTGGAAAAATTAAAGCTCTGCATAGCTATTGATTACTATATGGCTGACATCGTGTAAACCACTTGGGAAAATAAATGATCGGACGGACTCGACCCACCATGTGTACGATTCACTGTGAGGTGTGAAGGACTGCATGCATTGCTCACCCTCTCCCATCACTGCCACAAAATGGTCTCACAGTAGCCGTAGCAAGTAATTGTCGTTGCTCCCA
>JAWQFJ010000958.1:91895-96895 GCA_034096865.1 Theodoxus fluviatilis
GGGGGGGGGTACTGTGAGGGTGTTGAGCGCCCCCAGCGGTCCCTGACTTTTTCCTCTCAGCCTCCCTCTCGCCCTGCACATGCGAGCAGGGCTGAAAGTTGGAGATTGAAAGTTTGGCTCGGTGCCACCTGAGTTCGAGTTTCAGACACTTCCCCCTGGCTCCAAGCGAACCTGTCTCGCTGGTTGGGAGCTGACTGAGGTCACGGGCACCGTCGGGATTGACCGACACAAGTGGTCCGTGCCAAGAAGGACGCCATATTGTTTGCCACACTCCATACCCATGGAAAATTTCTTTTTGCTCGTCTGTCTTGTGGACATTTCTCGCCGTCTTCTTTAGGATAAAAAATTATGGAATTGAGATGATGAACGACAGAATTGCAGAAAACACTTTATTGCAGCTTGAAATGCATTCATGGCACATGACAATGTGTCATTTTCGGGGAGGTTTGTTTTGACGAGTTGGATGTAGTATAGGCAACAGTCAATTTTAAAGGAAAGAAATAATGAATATAGTAAACTTTTTTAAATAAATAAAAGTGATCCTTGTCACAATATGATTTCATTCGCTCAGAACATTGGCTCTACTGAGAGGTGATTTCACATGAATAGTTCTAGAACAGCTGCCGAACTACGCAGTGTGTGTTCTCAGAAGTACCCCACATGAGTAACAGGCTTACTCAAACTGACGATGACTTGGAACTCTGTGACTAAATTTCTCAAAATGTAACGCATGAGACGTTTAGCACTCTTGTTCAATGAGCAATGGACAAAACTAAAATTACTAAAAACCTAACTGCACAACATTTCCACAACATTTTCGTCACCTATGAACACAGAGAAAAATTTGTGACCAGACCGAAGGGGTACAGAAGAGCAGCATGGCAGAGTACATGAAAGCTTGTTATTTACACGAATGAGTTTTAAACCAGTTCTCCTTTGAGTTCACGTTTGTGCATTTTACAAATTCCTTCGATAATATTTTTAAAAGCGCATCTCAAATTGTTGTGACCAGTTTTCAGAAGACAAGACTATAAGAGACTTTGCTCGACAGGATACATATAGTGTCAAACTGAACGTTCACCATAGAAAACATAGATAAGAACTTTTCTTCTCATAGTAACATGGCGAGAGCTCAGTACCGTGTGCCCGGACATCAGGCGACAAGACTCAGCAAACATCAAGCCCAACAGCAGGTACCAGCAGAAAGAGAGAGAGAGAGAGACTAAAGAAGCCTCACTGAGGATTCTCCCTTCCCCGCAAGCAGAGACAGATAACTGCGTGCCAGGGAAGCGGGGAGGAAGACAGGCCGGCTGAACAGATGCCGGTGATAAAACCTCGCCCGCACTTGTCAAAACACAGGGAGGGGCGAGAGAGGGGCTGGATGCGCAGGCAGGGAGGGGAGGATGAGGCACGGCGACTAGAAGGACGCACTATTTTCACCTGCACCTCCCTGCCGCGCCCCCAACCTCGACCCACCCCTCCTCCCCTTGCTGTGACGTAGGGGCTGACGTCGTTTGGCAGGACAGGGGCAGATAATCCGCACGTGTTGCTTCATCTCTCTCTCTCTCTCTCTCTCTCTCTCTCTCTCTCTCTCTCTCTCTCTCTCTCTCTCTCTCTCTCTCTCTCTGTTGATTGCAGAGAGTGTAGGAAAGCCAAATCACCGGTACATGGACTGAGAGAATGCTTGGAGTTGCCAAAAAGGCTGTCGCACAGGGAGAGAAGGAAACACGCTGCTTCTGCCTCCCTGATACCGAAACAATTTTGTTTCACTGAAACAGTTTCAACGGTGTTCGCAGACTGTGAAACTTGTCTCGATAAGACAGTTCAATAAATTCCATCCATCAACTTATTTGATCACTCCTTTTCCGGCAATAACCCCTGAAAGCCATATCGCTTTCCTCCAATTTTTCCGCCGGATGATGATGCAAGAGTATGGGGTGTTCCCATTGGCTGAATGGCAACACTGTGTTGGATGAATGCCACAATCTTATAGCTCGTTCTAAGTATTGAAACATTGAGATATTGATTTCAGAACACTTTTTTTGTTGTTGGTACAACTGCTCACAGAAGGAAACAAGCGTCCTGGATGCAGATATGGCGGGGAAACATGTTCCTTTCTCACCGCGTGCGACAGCCTTAAGCAATAGATTTCCCTGCAATAAAGATGTAAGCATTCTTTAGAATAAAGTAGACATTGTATTATTTGTCTCCAATATTCACCATGGTGAAATGGAAATGAAATGCTGTGAGTGTTGGACATTTCCAGAGGATTAATGGATGTTGCATTGCGGCTTGTCGCCCTTCATAAGTCGTGTCAAGTGTTGGACTTCCCAAATACCTTGTGCTGGTTGGAGCATGAGCATATCACGACTCCTGCGAGCCAATCAGTCAGTCAGTCAGCCAACCAGCTAGTCGACTGGCCGCCCAGCCAGCCAGCCCAGTCCAGTCCAGTCCAGTCTAATCCAGTCAATTAGTCCGCCAGCCAACCGGTCAGTCAGTCAGCAAGCCGATCAGACAGTCAGTCAGTCAGTCAATCAGTCCAGTCCAGTCCAGTCAGGCATGTGCACATACCCAAACGCATAAGCCCTCACGTATCCAAAAGTGTGCGCACTCATAAATGCCCACAGCCTACGTGTTCCACTTGTTAAATTATCTTCTTTGGATTATGAATGTTATTCCTTCAAATTCAAAGAGCAACAAAAGACGTCGAATATAGTTAGGTCGAAAATCAAGCTCCGTAAATGCTAGTTGGTGAGTGAGAAAAACTCCGAGGACGACGACAGACAAATCCAGTCATCCTATCGAAGCCATAAAAAAATCCGAATGCGAGTGGAACGAAAATCACTGCAATGGAGCGGACGAGATTACACCACCCGACGTGGAATCGAAAGCCCAAATTGACAGATCAAACACAGGGGCGGATCTGGGTTTTGAAAGGGGGGGGTGCAAAGTTATTTTTTTTTTTTTGTATCTTATCAGCGAAGGCGCGAAGCGCCGAACCGACGGCGCGAAGCGCCGAGCATGCTAGGGGGGTCCGGGGGCATGCCCCCCCGGAATTTTTATATAAAAAGGAAGCAAAATGGTGCAATCTGGTGCAATCTGAGCGTGTAAAGTGCTATTTTCAGGCGATACATTTTGCCACTGATGTGGTGGGGGGTGGAGATAGGACCAACTGTCTCTCTCTTGGGAAGCACATGCTCGAAAATGTACAGTGCTAAATAAGTTCGATGTTAATAATAAAGAATCACAATTCACAAAAACAACATGAGGAAAAAGTCTTTGCAACAAGATCATACCTCGAATTTAATAATCTTTATTCCGAATATGTAAGAAGACATCTGTAACCAGTTTGTTGTGGGAGTCAGGCCTGGTCAGTCTAGAGACATTGAATAAACACACACATGGAGGAATTTGCCTAGTCATAGGCCTAATCATGTGACAACATTTTCTGTGGCTGAAGGCGCATGACTGTGTTGTATTTTGTTGCAAATCTGTTGACAGCATCTGGAATGTCTATTTTCATTCCTGTATTAGCATCTCTCAGTCTCTCTCTCTCTCTCTCTCTCTCTCTCTCTCTCTCTCTCTCTCTCTCTCTCTCTTTCTCTCTCTTTTTTTTGCTGTATGTGTGAGTGTGTGTGTGTGTGTGTGTGTGTGTGTGTGTGTGTGTAAGGGGGGGGGGGTGCAATTACATTTAATTTTACTAGTGCATTCCTATATTTATCAGCATCTCTCTCTCTGCACCCACCCACCCCTTTTTATTTTGGCTGGGGGGGGGGGGGTGCAATTACATCACTATATTTATCAACATATTTCTCTTTCCATTTTTTTATTTATGTATTATCATTGTTTATGTATTTTATTTCTTTAATTTATTTAGTTAGTTTTTTGGCTGGGGGTAATATTACATTTACATTACTATATTTATCAGCATCTCTTTCTCTTTTTTGTTCTGCCGAGGGAGGGGGGGGGGTGCAATTACATTTACATTACTATATTTATCAGCTTCTCTCTCTTTTTTTTTAAGCCGAGGAGGGGGGGGGGTGCAATTATATTTACATTCCAATATTTATCAACATCTCTTTCCCTAAGTCTCTCTCTCATTTTTTTGTCTTTTTGCTTGGGGGGGGGGTGCAATTACATTTACATTACTACATTATCAACATATCTCTTGTTTTTTTTCTTTCTTTTTTTCTTCTTTTTTTTCCCCCCTTTTTTTTTTGTCCCGCTGGGGGGGGGTGCAATTGCACCCATTGCACCCCCCCCAGATCCGCCCCTGAAACATTACAACATTTGCTCACATTCTCTCCGCAGCGATGGGCGACGAGAGAAAAAGAGGATGCCGCGACGGAGCTAAAACACCGTCATCCAATGAGCTCGCTCCAGGAACTGTAGCTCGAGATTCCAGGACCTTGGAAGATCTCCGGAAATTAATAACCCTGTACCGCCATGTCAACACGACAGGAGATTTCATTAGGTAAGATAACTCAGGATTATCTGCTGTCCCTGCGGCCTGCTCGCTGAGGCGAGCTGGTTTTGGCCAGCGATCGACCTCGTAGTGCTCGGTGACTGTCATGTAAATTGTCCTGACTCCGTCTAACGAGACTTAGTTCTGGTAGTTTATGTAATCGCCGTGGACCGGAATAACGAGCTAATAGGATAAGGTCCGCAGCAAACGAGCAGACGTCACGACCGCCGGTTGTGCCCAGCCGCTGAATGATGGGAGCGGAAGTGACCCTTGTCTTTAGATCACGTGATTGGAGTCACGGTCGACGTCATTCGATATGCGCTACATCGTTTTCCAGCGAGAGAGTCTATTGCATTTATTGGTGATTTGTAGTGACTTTTTGACATGAAATCCAGGGTATCATGTAAGGGCGTAATGTAATTGTGCTGTTTTTGTTGTCAGAATGCAACAACATACGCCGACAGCTCTCCTTATGAGTTTCAAGGAAACACGTATTGAAACCTGCTTCTGTAGAAACCGATTCTATATTTACTCA
>JAWQFJ010000958.1:101895-104395 GCA_034096865.1 Theodoxus fluviatilis
TGGCAGACGCAGGGGTGGACGGACATGACACCTCCCCAAGCGCCTCCCCCCTGCACACCTTGCCACCTTGGATGCCTTACCCCCACCTTTCATCCACCCCCACCGCTCATCCCCCTTACACACCTATAGGTTCACCCCACCCCGAGCTCTGGGGGTTGCCGGGGTGCCGGCAAGACAATATTTCGGCCATGAATGATTCAGTCGTTTAATCCTGGCCTCGCCGTAAAGTCAGCGACGCGCGCACGCCGGGCCATCACGAAAGCTGACCCTTGCAAAGCCGCTGCCATCAAATATTAAAATTTCATCGTCTCCTTGTCGCCCGGACTGGCCCACTGCGTGACAGAGTGATGGCACGACGCACGTGGCGACACGTTCCGGGACAAGCATGGCCACCACCAAGGCATGCCGGGAAAAAAATAGGCCGAGATTATGTCGCCTGACCAGTCTTGCAGGACTGGTCACTCCCTAGACTGTCCGCCGCGTCCGCGTGGGAGGCCAAGGGTTAATGAGCGCATGTCTGCTCGATTAGAGTGGAGGGTTTTTGGTGGGCAGTCGGCCCTGGGTCCCACCGCTCGCTCTGTCGCCCTTTGAAGGGTTAATTGGGCCTCTGTGGTCACTTTTCTCGTTGTGGGGGTGTTTTTTTCTTTGTTCGCCTTCGCTCTTTTTTCGCTTTTTTTTCTCCTTTTGTTTCTTGTTCATCGTCGTCGAGTATTTGAGTGAAAAGGTAGTCTGGTGGTTAGAAAGCTGTTTGAAGAGATTCGACGTCGTCGAACAGGCAATTGCCCGTCTTCAGGTCTGTTTTGAAACTTTTATTTGTGGACAATATAGAATTCCTACAACGCGTTTTCTGAAGTTTATTATTCTTTTTCTGTAGAAAAAATACTTTGCATAAGTGAACTTTTGACTATGATTATAATGTTGGAAAAAAGTATTCTCACTCACATATGATATATTTGCATACATAACATTATTATCATGATAAACTCCCGGACTTCTCACTTACATCGACAAAATAATTTCAATTGAGGTAGGCAGACTTTTAAAAAATTGCTTTTTGGAATCGATTTTTCTCTCTGGTGTCAGTTTCAATGTAAATCAATGCTGGGAAGATGGAGCAACATAAAGGAAAATGCCAATCCTTATTTGTCGTTTTTCAGTGAGTATGCATCGCAACAAAATGTAATACAACATTGTGAGCTAAGCAAGCAACGCTGCATTTTCATCTTAGCACATCATCTTCTCCACTGATACCACCGTACTGATGACATGGTTTGAAATGTTTATCCTCTTGAAACTATTTTGTTCAAAACTTACACATATTCGATAATTAGTTCCAGTGCGTATATATAATTTGATTCTCACGCAATATTGTCGAAATCTATAGTACTTACGGCTTGTTAGATGCGCGTTAGATATAACCCAAGAAACATCTTTAAACAAAACCGTAAACAAATTAAGGTGATCGGGTAATTTTGCCTCGATAGTTCCATCTCGAAAGTTCGTCGTTCGGGTAGTATTACGATCGAAGCATTGGCGGAACTCTCTCCACCAGGAAACATGGCACCGCCATTTTGTGTTTGGATGTTGCTGATCCATTATTAAATTTGCACGTCTCTCCAGGCTGCCAATGCAGCCAATCTCGTCCGTGGGGTCTGATGACTGGCAATATTGACACTGCGACCGGAGGCGAGGGGCGAAACCCCGTCATGAAAATGGACGTCGCCATCGTCCATATTCCGCCTAACTAGCAGCACTCATGCATTGCACAGTACCACTGGTGTAGTGTGCGACCGATAAACCTACTCTCTGCAGCATCCTATCCTCTTAATGAGCACGCCATATCGCTGCCCGTGTCTTTCATGCCCAACGAAGCCTGTCGCCCCGATGTACCTGGACGAGCCACGGCTAGGCCGAGTCACCGCCTATGAATATTGCATAGTTGACAACTCTGGAGCCTGCCTCCCAGCCAGGAGTGTGTACCCTCAGGAGTCCTGCCCTCCAGATCGATGTTGATAGAGCGGCGTCACCGCCTCCCCTGGTGCCTGTCCCGTCCCTGGGGAGTGTGGCAGTGCAGGTGGCAGGTGCACTGATTAAAACCGCCACTCGCCCCTCCTTGCCTACACCAGAAAAACCCCTTATGGTCGCCAGGGGAGATCCTCGCCATGACACCGCCGGGCACACCGACTTGTCTGCACTGCCGTTTCGGGTCTCAAGCACGCCACCGGTGCAGAGTGACAGCACCTCCCCTCCAGAAGAGTGAAGTGAAGGGTGTTGTTTGTCTTCATGCTTTGCATATTCTTCGCGGTTTCTTGTTTTAGTTACCTAATCAATAGTGGAAATGTCATTGCTGCTTTCGATGAAAATTGTATGTGTTTGATTTCCCTTTCGATTGTCGTCTTGCTCGTTCTCTTTCTCATCTTTGTATACGTCCGCTAGTCTGTAGGTTGGCTCTTTTCCTTCAACTCCTGATCAACCCGCTGCATTGACCCACTGTCACGTC
>JAWQFJ010000958.1:109395-111895 GCA_034096865.1 Theodoxus fluviatilis
TCTAGACACTGACACTGCACTTTTTCGTCGGTACACGCCCTGTCAAAGAATGATCTAGACACTGACACCGCACTTCTTCCTCGGTACACGCCCTGTCAAAGAATGATCTAGACACTGACACCGCACTTCTTCCTCGGTACACGCCCTGTCAAAGAATGATCTAGACACTGACACCGCACTTCTTCCTCGGTACACGCCCTGTCAAAGAGTAGTCGAGACAGTGACACAGTGCTTCTTTCTCAGTACACGCTCTGTGGAAAAAATGATCTAGACAGTAACACTACACTCCTTCATCAGTACACGCCCTGTCAAGGAATAATCTATACAATGACACTATACTTCTTCATCAGTACACGCCTTGTCAAAATAATCTAGACGGTGACACTACACTTCTTCATCAGTAAACAACCTGTCAAAGAATAATCTATACAATGACACTACACGTCTTCATCAGTACACGCCCTGTCAAAGAATAGTCTAGACAGTGACACTACACTTCGTCATCAGTAGTCACCCTGTCAAAGAATAATTTAGACAGTGATACGGTGCTCCTTCCTCGGTATACACCCTGTCAAAGAATGATCAAGACAGTACACTGACTGCTAAGGAATAGTTTTGGTTCATTCCTCAATACGCATTCTTTCAAGGATTGTACTAGGCTGTCATTCAGTGTGTGATGGAGTGGACAAGACTTGATGGTAGATGAGCACTGGTATGAGACAAATCGTAGCTGCTTTCCACAACTTTATTTTTACCATGGGTACAGGAGCTGCTGACTGGTCCCAGGCCGGATAGTAATGGCCTGGACCAACCCAAGACCGTGGAGACAGTGGTCTCTCAACCCAGATAGGATGGGGTCTCTCTCGGCCTGCCGACAGTCCCTCCTTATCAAATAAATGCCCGGACGTCAGGGGAGCCAGGCTTGGGATGGCTGTTGTGACCTCAGCCTGTCCCTGGGTTTGTGTTTTCCTAATGATCGAAAAAGCTTATTGCTGCCTAATACTTAACCGAAATTATTCATACCAAGAGTTGCCTCGATAAGCTCAATTGAATGAATATTGCACCATTGAAATCAGATGTCTTAACTTAGAGAAAACATCAAGTTTGTCTCTTATTTAACAGTTTAGACAGTGCGCAAGGATGACAGGAGGGAACTGTTCGCGGTCACATGTCAAGTCAAATAAACAACCGATGGAAAAGGTCGCTCTGCGACTCTCCCGGATTGATAAGCTACATAGTAGGCTGGTCTTATCACATATATATACAATATGGGCGTCATAGACGCAGGATACATGATAGAATGAAAGAGAGAGGGGAAAAGTTTCGCACCCTTCTTCATCTCTCCCCCGCTTTTTCTTGTACAGTATCCTCGATGTACTATACCACAAGTGCTGCTTCCCAAGCACACTCGCTGTCATGGAATGTACCAGACTGTGACACCGGAATCTTCAGCGCATTCTGTACTTAGGGTGTGTCGTGTGTTTCAGTTATTGATACTTTCTCTTCTGTTGCATTATAGTTTGTTAAGCACGGACATAAATCGATAACAACAAGCCTAAAATATTGCTTAGCTCATGAAGGAATGTGTGTTGCTCTGCACGTTCTGTTTGGAGAGCATGTCGTGCATCTCGTTAATTTTGCAACTCTCTCGTCCGTGGCGCTAGAGTTTATAGAGATATTGACACGAATCGCTGACATCAAGCCTGAAATATTGACCACCTCACTGTGGAATTGTGCACCACCACAATGGCAATCACTACTACTTCGTCTGCCATCACAGCTACAACTACCACCATCATCGTCACTTTCACCACTAGTAATAACCAACCTACAACTACCATTATCAAAATTACTATCGCCACTGCCAATTTTTCCACCACAGCCACCACAGCCACAGTCACCGTCACTTTAACTACTAATATAGTAAAAACGTTCGGCATACAACAATGATTAACACAATCACAACCACTATCGCAAGCACCACCACTACCATAGTACCATCACCACTGCCAGCACTACTACTACCACTAGTTCCACCACCACCACCACTGTCCCCGATCCCCAGCCCCTACTCCCCACCCCCACTCCCCAACCCTCCCTCCCCATCATTCCCAGACCCACCACCACCACCACCACCAGGCTGGCAGAGCAGGGTGGGATCAAGCACACGGCATCCGTGGATCGGGGACCGCGGAGCCACGCCGCGAGATGAAAGTTTTAAGCGACTCGTGACAGTTAATTGAACGAGACAGGGGCCATCTGATTGTATCCCCTGCCTAATTCTTTGTTCCGCAATTTGCAATTTAAATCTCCTCCTGGGGGACCGGGGGAGGGCGGGCGGCACTTCCATCCGGGGCCTTCGACTGGCGCATCGCGTGACACCGACTCTGACGTAGGTTCCCGACCCAACCCTTCCCGACACCCCCCTCGCACCGGGGTCACTTCCGCCCGCTCCCACAACGAGGCCGTCTCGCTTTGAAACGGATGCGGTTTATTCGTG
>JAWQFJ010000959.1:0-15000 GCA_034096865.1 Theodoxus fluviatilis
TCCTCATCAACCAACCTCGATCTTATCCTCAAGGACATCAGAGAAATGCATTCTATGGGAGAGATCGGGCATTTTGATATTGAATAGTGGTGTGTGTGCCGTGGGCTAGGGCAGTGTGTTGGGGGGAGGTGGGTGTGTGATGTGGTGGGGGGAGTGTGTGGTGAGGTGTGACTCTGGTGGGTGATGGGTAGGGGGGGGGGGGGTGTGTCTGAGCGCGTGTGGGATCGTCAATCGCGAATGTGAAAAATACAATGTAGGAAGGCGACTGAGGCAGAATTGGCTTTGACAAATACACCGCGGGTAAACAGAGGATGATGAGTTTTAGGGACAGCGTGAGGGAGAGGAAAATGACGCTGACGCGGTTAGACGTAAAAGATATATGTGGTAGGTAAACAAGGGACAAAAAAGTCATACAAGGGATGAAAAAAGTTGGGAACTGGGGAGGGCGGGGGGCGGGGGAAAAGGAGAAGATGCACTGCGCAGTTGTAGAAAATGAGGGGTATAGTAAGACGAGTTGGAATAGGCGGCAAAGCATAAAATGGCAAAGATTTGTAACCATCAGGTTGCAGATACAAAAACCTGGAATCGATGATGTTTAATGCGGACAAGGTACAAAGGCAGTTCGCCACCACTACGTGAAGTTGACAATCATAGGTATACTTGATGGGGGGATGCAGTTGATGCCAGACGGTCTGGGGGAGGCAATTTAGAAGATAAGTAAGAAAAATGGGCGGTGAGATAAGGTGGAGTAAAAAGCAAAAGAAAGAGATCTAGACGAGGAGGTAAGTTTAGTCATGTAAAGGGAAAATAATAGAAAAAACACTAATTGATTATGATTTACAAAAAAGAGGCTGAGTAGTCGATGTGGCTCAAATGAGACTGAAAGAACATGAAAAAAAAACTGACACACTTCGTATCGCACTAAAAGATCACAAAACGAAGCTCGCCTTATGAAAGAGTTCTTTAGTGCCGACTTGGTCAGAGCGTTTGCGGAGCTAGTGACATGTTTAGGATAATGAGAGAGTGAAGGGAATATTTTAGAGGAAAAGAGGCATAGCCGTGTCACGGGGAAAATGGAGGTTATTGTTTAAAAAAAACACACTAGTGAGGGGAAGGAGAGAAAGACGACATGTACGCAAGAGATCGGGGAAGGGAAGGGCTAGGTTATAGTATCCAGAACGAAGAAGTATCAAAAGGGGGATAGATGGTGAGGGGTAGGATAAGCGTGAGTCATTAAAGAGTAACGAAAGACAGTAGGGAGGTGAAAATATTTATTATAGGTTGAAATTAAAACAACAAAGAGTAACATGTGAAGTGGTAACAAGGAGATTGATCGAAAATAGGAGCTGCTCTGGGAAAGGGGCAATAATGACAAAAGTGGTCGCAGATTAATCGACTGTACAGTGGTTTAAAGAAATTGGACAAAGTGGCGATCGAAGAAAACAAACACCTAGCAGCGCACACAAAAAAAAAACGAAAGAAACAACACACAAACAAGACACAACACGGAATGCAACAAGTGTCACATACAAAACATAGGACACGACGAGAGCATGAGGAACATTACACAAAACGGCTAGACGGTGGATAAAAAGCAGATGTATCGCCCCCCCACAATATGAATGTATGTGGTGGGACAGACCATGGTCGGAATGCGTGCAAGACGACAATATGAAGTAACAAAGGAGCGTGTGTGAATAGCGAGTGAAGTGAGCTAGGGAAGAAGAAGGGGGGACGAAATCCGCCGTTGTCAACAGTGGTACAAGTCACAGAACGGAAAAAAAAACGGTCATCAAAACGAGTACTCAAAACATTGCCCACGCACAGAGATGGGGCCGCGGCAAGTGACTATCCCGACAACCCCATCCACCCGCCCCCCCCCCCCCCCCTTCGCGTTCTTCTCGCTTCACTCTCCCCGCCTTCCCCTCATTTCTCCCTTCTCCTCTCCCCCTCCCCCCTCCCCCCCTCCCCCTGCCCCGCTTTATCCTTCCCTCTCCCCCCCTTCCCCCCTTTTCCCCTCGACTTGCCCCCTTCCTGTCCCTTTTTCCCCCCCCCTCGCTGCCCTTACCCCCGCCGGTCCTCCCCTAATTCCCCTTTGTTTTTTCCTTTTTTTTCCCCCTGTTCTTTTCTTCGCTCCCTCCTCTCCCCCTTTATGGACACCCCCCCCACCTCCCCTTCTCCTGTCCTTCCTCCCTCTTTCCAAACTTTTTTATTTTCCGCCTTCTTGTCCATTGCAATCCTTCTTTCCCCCTCCCCTATCCTACAAGTGACATTTCCCTTCCCCTCCTTTCTCCTCCTTCATTCTGCTCCCCCCCTTCTGCTGACCCCCTTCCCTGCACTCACATCTACTCTCCTCAGTTACCCAATTACTTTTTGTTTTTGTAATGTTGTTATTACAGCGTTTTTTATAGTCTTTTTATGTTTTTCTCCCGTTTTTGTTCAATCCTAACTTCCCCACTTCTTTTTCTACACCGGTGTCAAATTACCCTCACCTCCTTCAACTCCCGTACTCCACTTCACCTCCCCCCCGCGCCCCTTGTAATTTTTCTTTTTTTTGTCTGTTGTCGCGTACCCCCTCATTTTTCTTTTCTTTTTCTTTTTTTTTTTTTTCTTTTTTTTTTTTTTTCTTCTTTCTTGCTTGCTTCCCCCCCCCCCTGCTCCCCCGTTGTTTCCCGTTCCGCCTGTCCCCCGCTCTCCCCCCCCCTCCTTTTCCCCCCCCCGTTAAACCCCGCTCCCCCCCCCCCCCCCCTCTCTCCCCGCCCCTTTTTTCCCTTTTCCTTTTTCCCTTCTCTTCTTTTTCTTTTTTTCCCTTCTTTACCCCCCCCCCTTTGCTCCCCCCCCCCTCCTTCCCTTTTCTCCCTCTTTTTCTTTTTTTTTTTCCTTCTTCCTTTCCTTTTTCCCCTCTCCTTTTTTCCCCCCCTCCCTCCCCCCTCTTTTTTTTCTCTCCCTTTTCCTCCCCCCTTTTCCCCCTTGTCACCCTCCCCCGCCTTCCCCCCCCCCGTTTTCTTCCGTCCCCCGTCCTCGTCGTCCCCCGTTGCTTTTTTGTGTCACTGCGCGCCCTGAGCCGCCACCTCCTTGCCCCGCCCCTTCCCCCCCCCCTCTTATTCCCCGTCCCCCCTTAGTGTTCCTTTTTTTCCCTTCCGACTTTCCCCATCCATCCACTGTCCTTATCGTTTACCTCCCTTTTCTTTTTTTTTTTTTTGTTTTGCTTTTCGCCTTTTTTCTCCGCTGCATCAACTATTCGGTTTTCCCCCGTTTTTTTTGTTCGACTCCCTTTTTTTGTGGCTGGTCTCTTCCGGTATTTTTTCACCGCCCCTGGTCGGCTTCCCCCTCTAGGCCCCCTCTTTTAGTTGTCACCCTCTCTTTGTACTTTTCTCAACTTATCTAGAATGTGTACCTGGGCAAACTTCGATATATAAGACGTTCTTGCCGGATATTGCTTTGTTAGTACATGGGTGACTTTTCCCTTAGTCGATCTCTTCTATTCAGCATCTCTTTCCGCTTTGGAGTCCCCGAATCTATGTTTTTTTGTCCGGAACGACGGAGGGAAACTACTACATCGAGCTTCTGTGGGCACGGATCGGGTGCTTGCCGGGGTTGGGCCTTCCTAGCAGAAGTACCTCAGACCAATTTAGAATTTGCAAATTCCTCTGCCCATCCAGACATCTTCTTCGAAGGTTTGCCATCTTGTGGGCTCTAAGGCACACCCTTTGTTTGTTTGCTGCTCCATAGGACTTGTTTTCCAGATTCACACTGTGTGGTATTATCCGTGAAAGGGTCTTTTCTTGTTAGTAGTATCTGGACCATTCTCCAGCTTCTCATGTGCGTTTTGTAGTTCCTCACAATCACTTAGTTCGGACTCGGTTCTTTTAATGTAGTAAAAATAAAATGCACAATACGTTCTTATTTAGTTCTTCTTTACGCTAGCAATCTAACCATCGTCCCCACGCTTATTAAAGTGTCGTTGTTTCTCCGCTTCTCGAATTGTGTCTTGTTTCGTCCAAGGATTGTTCCTTTTTTGCTTAAACTTGTTAAAACTGCAATGAAGAATTTGATCAAGTTCACTGCAAGTAAAAACATCCGCAGTTACTTGCTCAACTGGACATTGGGGTTGTGGGGTGGGGGTTTATTAGTTCTTTATCGAATAGAAACAAATGTTTTGCAACCCTTCATAATATCCAGAAGCACTGCCAAAGTACTTACCAACTGATCTGCTGAGTGCCTTGTTTTCGTCAGCGGTGTCTTGAATCAGATTCATCTGTACCCTCTGTATTCAGGCTGGGCACATTAAGATAAGGGGAGTGCTCGCCATCAGAAGCACCCAC
Organism: Theodoxus fluviatilis; assembly: GCA_034096865.1. Classification (NCBI taxonomy): domain Eukaryota; kingdom Metazoa; phylum Mollusca; class Gastropoda; order Cycloneritida; family Neritidae; genus Theodoxus; species Theodoxus fluviatilis. The sequence continues at coordinate 4,326 of JAWQFJ010000959.1, forward strand.
TTTCAGCATTTTGGCCCGAGTCTGACGTTGAGCAGAACACTCAATCAGCTCTTCTTCACAAGCACGCATGATAGCAGCCACATTTTCCCATGTTTTTCTGTTTATAATCCACTTTGAATCCATCTCAAGAACAGAATAGAGGCAACAATGACTTGATCAAATCCAAACAATAATTGCTATGAAGAGTTCGAGGATTATTTCACTATTTACTTAAGGTTAAGCGAGAAAGGAGTCTCGCACGAGTCGCGCGCTACTAAAACAATTTCAACCAATATATATTTTCCCTAGATCAACCACGAAGGAAACAGTATAATAAGAAACACAAAAGCAGACTACTTGCAGTTACTGAAAAGGCAATCGAGACTCACACATACAATTATAAGTAAATCCATGGAAGGCACTGCTGACTGCTAATACAAATTTGGCGCCAAGATGCGGAAGGGGAGATGCTCGGCATTTCCCAGTGATCCGCACCTAACAGTATAGGCCTGAAATGCATTTATTTATTACAGGAGAATTGAAGACATTATATCTTTATGTAAAAATTGAATGAATATTTTTGAGACTTCAGTACATATTTTGCTGGCACTTTTAGAAACGTTTCAACTGCGATCGAGTCGGCAGAGTCGGCAGAGTGGAATTGGCAACTAAGCTGCAAGTCAAGACTAGTATGCCGGGACTGGGGCGAGCCAGAAATAACTTTGCTTCCAATATCCTAGGAAGCCAATCACAAACTTGCTAGCGCCAACCTCAGCCTAAGCATCCTGTGCTGGCTGAGTATGTGACCCTGGCAACAGGCAGCCATCTTGAATTTATGTTCGTATATTTATCACATTTTTGCCCTCAGTTCTGACAAAACGCTCTGTCGAAATGTTCCCAGATTCTCATTATTGCGATTACTTCAACAAAGGACAATGTGAATTAAGGAGGTTTTAAGGAAAAAAAATATATTCAAGGACATTACGCAATCACGCAAATGTAATAAAACCAACAACTGGAAAACGGCTTAAAACCAATGTACAGAGGCAGATAGTTATGTCACTCCCACCCCCATCCCCTAAACACAAAATCTCCTTTGTAATTCACTAGAGTGCAATGTGTCTACCGGCTGATGTGAAGCGTCTAGTGCGTCGGCGTAGCTCGAGGTGCTTTGCACTTATACGCTTTCAGCCTCTCGCACCTGGCTAGCTACCTGTTGCGAAAAGGAGCCACGTGCGGAAGCCTCTCTGCCAGTGCACAGCCTGTCCATCAGCAAGCCCTGTGTAGTGCATCCACGCGGTGACACACGGAAACTGGACACCGTACGGCCTCAGGCTGAACTACAAGGGGCTCGGAGGAGGTTTGGCCCCCAGACGTGCAGTGTCACAGCACTCAAAAACCAAACCTCCCAGCTATGGGTTAATAGTCCCACTGCCCTGTGGGTGCCTCGGGAGAGGCAAAGGCTATGGGAGTAAACCCAGACAGAAAATCCGGAGTGGACCCCCTAAGATGGATGGACAGCGCACAGCGTTCCCAGCCGGCAGCTGCTGCAGCCAAAACAGTGCCAAATGTAGCACACCGTGTTCCTTTGGACCACACTCTCCAGGCAGAGAGGGGAGCCACAGCACCTGGGCAGCATGTGACTTTCATATAAGAATAGCCCATGACTCGGTGCGTCTTCACACCCTTTTTACCAATCCCTGGGGTGATGGGGGAGTGCCGATGGTGGCAGGCACAGGATGGTGCTGGGGCCGCTAGACACAAACCTGCACCCAGGTCGTCAAGGCGAATCGGTAGCACTCTGTACATCTGGGCCCGTATTCACAACGGCGATTTATCGGCGATTTATTTTAACTCCGATTTATCTCTAAACTCAGACGATTCCAACTGCCTGTTCCGCTCTCCTTGGCTGGAAACCAGTATATATAGCAAAGCGTAACCTAGGATCCTCTGACGAGCGTACCTTATCTAACCGATCAAGATAACGCGGGGCTAGGGGATAAATCGAGTGGTAAAAAGATAAATCGCCGTTGTGAATACGGGCCCAGGCAAGGATAGAGTTCGGTGGCAACCTTGACGATGAAGCAGCCCCATTCAGGGACAGCCTGCTTCCCCCACATGGGGAGAGGTCTAGAAAAGGTGTCCCAAAAAAGCTTGCCTCAACCCGATCTTGTCAGCCTACCGCAGCTGACTGGGCATCCAACTCAGTGGTCAAAAAGGAAAAACTACAAGAAAAAAATATTCATGCAGTTCGCAGCATGGAACGTGAGAAGGCTCATGGACACCAAGAACAGCAACAGGCCACAGCGCATGGCAGCCATCGTTGCCCATGAGCTAGCGTGGTACAACATTGGCATCGCTGCCCTCAACGAGACCCGCCTCGCTGGCACTGGAGATATTGCAGAAGTGGGAGCTGGCTACACTTTCTTCTGGAGCGGCAAGGCGCCAGACGATGCCAGAGAGGCAGGAGTCCGCTTTGCTATTCGATCGGCGACCGTCCCCAAGCTTGACACCCTTGCGAAGGGGATACGCGACAGACTAATGACCCTAGCGCACGGCACTCACCTCACACTCGTTAGCGTCTACGCTCCAACCATGACATACAGTGACGAAGCAAAGGAGCAGTTCTACCGCACTCTGCAAGAGGTCATCAGTGCAGTCCCAGCGCACTACAAACTTCTCCTCATGGGCGATTTCAACGCCCGCATTGGGAAAGACCTAAATGCATGGCTGTCCGTCATCGGCCCCCATGGGGTGGGCAAAATAAACTCTAACGGAAAGTTGTTCCTTGAATTTTGCACAGAGATGGGACTCGTCATCACCAACACCATCTTCCAGCAGCCTGACATCCACAAAGTGACGTGGAAGCACCCCCGCTCAGGTCACTGGCACCTGATAGGCTTCATTGTGCCAGGCAGCGTGACTTGCAAGACGTCCACAATACACGGGCCATTAGGGAAGCAGACTGCTGGGCAGATCACACACTTCTACGCTGCGGAGCTTCCTTTCAGCTTGCGAGCAAGCATCGCAGACAGGTTGGCAGCATCAAGCGCAAGTTGGACGAAAAGAAACTCAGCGATCCCTTTCCCAAGAGACTCTCAGCAGGGCCTTGTCTGATGGCCTGTCTGTTATTGACCACGGTAATACCGATCTCGAGGCTGTCTGGACTGCCTTTAAGGATACGCTGTAAAACACCGCTGTGGCTGTCCCTGGTCATCCAAAGAAGAAACATCAGGACCGGTTCGATGTCAACAACTCTGAAATTCAGCGACTTCTCACAAGCGCTTCAAGAAGCTGCGAAGAGAGGTCCAGACACGAACAAGACAGATGAAGAATGCATTGGTGGGCAGCTAAGGCTGAAGAGCTCCAGAGCAATGCAGATCGTCACGCCACCAAGCTCTTCTATTCTGGCCTCCAGACTGTGCATGGGCCTCCACCCAGCACAAGAACACCTATCCGTGCACCAGATGGCACCTTGCTGTCTGACAAAAGGGACATCCTGCAGCGTTGGAAAGCCCACTTTAGCGAGCTCCTTAACAGGGACTCCAACGTGGATCCACGGGCGCTTGCAGCCATTGCCCCAGCAACCCCTCATCACTGCCCTGGATGTCCCACTGGCATGCGAGGAGGTGGCCAGAACAATCTCGGAGCTGCAGACGAGCAAATCTCCAGGCCCAGATGGCATCCCACCAGAGGTCTTCAAGATGGGTGGGCAGGCCCTCTGTGAACAGCATCTCACTATTCTGGGAAAAAGGGGAGGTGCCACAGGACCTCAAAGACACGAACATCATCCACCTCTACAAGAACAAGGGTGACAAGACAGTCTGCGACAATCACAGAGGCATCTCCCTCCTGAGGATAGCAGGCAAGCTGCTTGCCCACGTCCTTCTCAACAGGCTCACTCAACACTTGGTGGACAACATAGTGCCAGAGAGTCAGTGAGGGTTCAGACAAAACAGAGGTACTACTGATATGAACTTTGCCGCCCGCCATCTTCAAGAGAAATGCCTCGAGCAGCGTCAAGACCTCTACCTGCTCTTCATTGATCTGACAAAGGCATTTGACACTGTCATTCGACCCGGACTCTGAGTCATTCTCTCCAAGCTGGGCTGCCCCCCCCCCCCCAAAAAAAAAAATTTGTCCAGATGATTCGCACCTTACATGATGGCATGGGAGTCCGAGTCATTGAGTCTGGTGACGTCTCAGAGCCGTTTCAGATGACAAACGGCGTAAAGCAGGGATGTGTCCCCGCATCAACACCCTTCAGCCTCCTCTTCGCCGAGATGTTGTCAGAAGCCCTGTCTCAGACAGATGCAGGCATCACCATTCGCTATGGGTCGGAGGAGGGCCGCTTTTTCGATCTTAGGCACCTCAAGGCACACACCAAGGTACGACCATCGTTCGCGACCTCTTATATGCAGACGATTGCGCGCTGGCTGCCCACACTGAATCCGATCTTCAAGAGCTTGCTGACTGCTTTGCTACTGCCACCAAGGCTTTTGGCCTGGCTGTCAGCATCAGGAAAACAGAGTCATAATGCAGTCACTCCCGGGGACAGTTAACCCACCACCCTCCATCAGGATCAACGGACAAGCCCTAAAACAGGTCGAGGCCTTCTCCAACCTTGGTAGCTGCATCTCATCAAACTTCAGCCTTGATACCGAGATCTCCTGCCGACTGTCCAAGGCAAGCAGCTCCTTTGGGCGCCTCTGGACCAGAGTTTGGCGGGAGAGGGGAATCACCTCCCGAACAAAGATTGCCGCCTACCGAGCTGTAGTTCTCACATCCCTGCTGTTCAGTTGTGAGACCTGGACCTGCTATCGCAAGCACATAAAGCGCCTCGAACTGTTGCATCTTCGATGCCGATCCTCAACAATACATGGGAGGACAGAGTGACCAATCCGGAGGTCCTCAGACAGGCCAAACTGCCAGGCATCGAGGCTCTCATCATGCAGGCCCAGCTCAGATGGACCGGCCATGTCATGCGAATGGACGACAACCGCCTTCCCAAACAGCTCTTTTGTGGTGAGCTCACCAAAGGCACACGCAGTCATGGCGGTCCAACCAGGCGCTACAAGGACACGCTAAAAACACAATACAGAGTGAGGGCACACATGAGATGACACTGACGTCATCTTCGCTGCGCGAAGGACCTCAATGAATGATGTGAAGATTTCCCATACCAAGTATCATGAAGATTGTTGTGGAAGCAGTGGAGCAACTGTGTGCCAAAGTTTCGGTACACTTATTTATTAAAAGGAAATGGAGAAAATTCGAAATTAACAAAATGCTTCCGTATTCACTTTTGATATTATTCATGAAATATTGAGGATTAAAAAACTTCTCATTGGCCGGAATGTTCATATTCATGTAACCTGTTATTCATGTTGAGCAGTCGACCGGCTTTCTGCCAGTATGTAGAATGTTGGCTTGTGCATGGGCTTGGTATCGTAAACAAAGGAGCAAAGTGATAGTTTTTCTTACCAAACGAACGTATTTTTTCACGCATAGGTTACGAAATATATATTTTAAAGTTATTCCAATTCGATATTTGCCTGATGAACGCTGGAAATGCAGATAAAAATGGTTCGGGAGGCCAATGAGAATATAGCATGAAAATCGACATTTGTGCTACTTTTCATCAATTTCTCACCACGTTGCTTGAGGCTGGTTGCCTGCCATTGTGGCAGGCAATGCTGGAGACTGAGCTCTCACACGCTGCCACAGTGACCTTTCACTCTCGCCACGTTCTTTTTATTGAGGCGCTTGCACTCACAGATTGAGATATCTCCCCTGCGGGCTTGCCCTAGCAGACAATGCCTGAAATCTATCTTCCACACAACAGCGAAACTTCGAGTGACGATGACGATAGCACTTTCTCATCCAATGATGATTTTGTAGTAGTGTCTGCAGTTGATGTTGTACAGGTTTTCTTGGCTTTGATACAACTCTATCAGCCGAGTTGTCTCTGTGTCAATCAAAGTGGTTGACGCCATTTTGAACACATTATTTTCTGCGGTAAACGTTGACGTCCATACGCAAGTGGTCTGTGATTGGTGGATTCACAGAGCGTGGCATGCCACTGTTCCAGAAATTATAACAGATTTTACGGCGAGCAACTTAATTGCCGGTGGCTTGGAAAGTTGCTTGGAATGCCAGTTGCTTTTAACCGACATCGCACACGAAGCAATGCATGGGAAGCAATCGAGTTGAATGAGTGGAATTGCCTTGTATGCCTTTAATCTTGAGCGGGGGAGAGGCAGTGTAAGCTATGCACCTTGCTCAAGGATGCAGTCACATGACGGGCGCAGCTTCCCACGCCGCACCCACAAGTCGTTAGCTGATCCACACTCCCCCACCCCCTCTCCAGTGTCGTGCATGAACGATTGTGAATGCAGATTTACATCTCTAGGACAAGAAACTTCTGGTGAAAGAAAGAAAGAAAGAAAGGATGGATGGATGGATGGATGGATGGATGGATGGATGGATGGATGGATGGATGGATGGATGGATGGATGGATGGATGGATGGATGGATGGATGGATGGATGGATGGGTGGATGGATGGATGGATGGATGGATGGATGGATGGATGGATGGGTGGATGAATGGATGGATGAATGGATGGATGGATGGATGGATGGATGGATGGATGAAAAAAAGAAGTTTTACAGTCCAACAACCTTTGTAGGCTATTCAAGGCCATTGACCACGTATTCCCTCGTTATTTTCCTTTTACGAATCACATAGGGAGACGCAGTGAGTCAGTTCTTACCCCCATCCCACAGGGAAATCTTCCGGAGAAACTGGTGGTCTTGGGAGGAAGATCCCCCCCCCCCCCCCCCTGGAGTGTTCGGACTCGGTCTTCCTCACACTCTCAGCGAGGTGAGCCACACCTGGAGCATGACCTCAGGTGCGTGTCAGCTGTCTAAAGCGGCCAGACACGCTGTGTGCTGGTCCCTATCATCTGCCCCGCTAAAGCGCAGGACGTCCAGTCACCTAAGCTACTAGGTCTGTGCCTTAGGCTTTTAGCCGTGTGGAAAGAAGAAGTTGATATGCATTTTGAAGATGGGTTTGGTTTGTCCATGGCAGATTCTTTGACTGGCTTCTTTGGGTGGGAGGACTGGATTCGAGCTCGTCCTGGGAGAGTTTGATTACAGAAGAGGACCAAAGGTTGCCCAGGTCCAAATCCCTGTGAAACTTACACAAGAATGAGGTCATATGATCTGGTGAATTCCTAACAGTTTCCAGTAGCGTTCTAGGCTGGGTAGGACCCAGGTGGCTGGGCCACTGGAGCAGACCCCGACAGACCATCAGCCAGGGAGTCCAGATGATGATGGAGGCATTGAGTGGCTAAGCCACACAGAGTGACACACATAAAATTGGTTATATCTATTCATTCATGTATTCATCCATTCGTTCGTTCGTTCTTTCGTTTGTTCTGATCTTTCGTTCGTTCTTTTGTTCGTTCGTTCGCTTACTCACGCATTTATTTATTTTAGTAATTCATTTAGTGATTTGATTTAGTTATATAGTAAACTTTTTATTTAGCTAATTCATTATCTAGTTAATTAATTATTTTGTTAATTATTTATTTCGTAAATTATTTATTTAGTTAATTAGTTATTTGTCTATGTATTCATTATTTATTGGGTGATCTGGCCGGAGAGTTTACCTTAGGTTGCCGGTGTGCAGCGCAGAGCACTCAGTGTAGGAGCGCCAATGCAGGTCAAGCACCTTGCCCAGGAATGCGACCCTGGGATCCATGCAGTTTTACCCCACACCTGCCAGCGGCGAGGCGATTGGTCAAAAGAACTGAGTCCCACAGTAACAAATGCACCAAAAGCTTCTGTGCATGGACTTCTTTGGCTTCAGTGAGTTTTGTGTCCCGACGGTGTGCCAACAACTCGACTAAAAGGTTTCCAGTTTCACGTAGCTCTCAGATAGGCTCCAAAGTATATTGTAGAGAAACGAAACGTTTCAGTTATATATAATCTCTCAGGTAAATGTGCATTCTCCGTGTGCTTTCAAGTAAAACCAGGTACGGCCCTCTCTCCCATTACACCCCATCCCCTTCCCTCCAAAATTGCCACCTCTAAAAACCCCACCCCTGAAATAAGGTGCCTGTGGCGTGGTGAAATGTCCCCGTGGTGAGATGTCCAGCAACACACGGCTTTCCCCATGTGGCGTGGGAATTTCGTCGGCTCGTCCAATCACGGACGCTACTCAGGCATCTAGCTCTAAATTCGGATTTTCGTACTTTTGTAATCGTTTCGGAAAGTAACATTTACGGATGAATTTTTTAAAATATTACATACGAAACATGTAGGGACGAATGTTATAACATTGTGTGTCAATTAGGTGGCTGCTGAGTATGATCACGCTGAGGTCATTTCGCCGATCTCTGTTTCATTGCAGTCGATCGCATTCTGTAAACCCGAGTCAGTATACTGGATTGTATAGGCGAAGTCTCCAGTGAACTAGAATGAGTCGATCGAACCACCTATGAAAGTTTCCACAAATGTTCATCACGACCGCATTGTAAGCAAAAGAATTGACGTGGACGAAATTGTGTTTAATGAGTGGTACAAGTGAACAAACGAGCGAGCGAGAATGAGCGTGAGTGTGAGCGAGGGGTGGGGTGGTGGTGGTGGTGGTGGTGGTGGTGGTGGTGGTAGGAGGAGGTGTGTGGGATGGAGGGAATGAAGGTTTGAATGTGAATGAATGAGTGAGTGAGCATTGCCACATAATACATTAACATATGGACATCCTATTAGGACATCTGAAGACATTTCACCGTTATCTTTCCAAGGACACAGAGGTTTTTAACATCTACGGAAGCACAATTACTGATTTATTTGTATCTTTTATGGAAGACGAGGAGAAACAAATTGCAGAATGATTACACAGTCACTTCTTGCAACCTGTGTATACTAGCAATGTGTCATTGTGGTATGTGTGATTTTTAAGTAAGATTGCTTTTTTTATTTCTTAATAAAAATGTTCATATGTCAGTTTCATATTCCTCCTCTTCCCTTCCTAGAAACATATTTACCAGGGGTATGATACGAATGTAGTACCTCAATTTTGAAAATTATATCAATGGCACTAATGTTTTGATCAAAACCTAAACTTGAATGCACAGGCAAGTGCGCACGAGTTCACACACACACTCGCGGGCGCGCGCACACACACAAATACATACAAACAAGCACACACGCAAGCAAACACACAAGCACACACACATACACAAACACAAAGCGCACGCACACACACAAACACAAACAAAGCTACAGATAGCCACTCTCAGATGTACATCTGAGCACACATGCACATACACACACAAAGCGCGCTCAAACACAAAGCAAATACACACACACACACACACACACACACACACACACACACACACACACACACACAGATAACCACACTCAGACACACATCTGAGCACACACACACACACACACGCACACACACACACACATACACACACACACATTCTCTCTCTCTCTCTCTCTCTCTCTCTCTCTCTCTCTCTCTCTCTCTCTCTCTCTCTCACACACACACACACACACACACACACACACACTCGGCGGCTCGCGCTCGCGTGGTTAAGACGCGTTTGCTGTGGCTCCGCTCTGCCCACGTTAGTTTAGGACACCCTCTGCCACTATGCCAGTCGCTGGACTACCAGTTGCTTTGGAGACTATGCTGACATCCTTGCTGTCGACGCATGAACCTTCTTCGTGAAAAGTTACAGGCGAGCCTGGGAGTGTCGTGGTTGTGCTACGGTTTCGAGAGGACGATGGCCGACCATTTCTCGATTCCGATATCAAGAGAGGAGAGTGGAAAAGGAAGACACCGTCACAGCGGCGACGAGACCAACAACGGGCTCGGCAACACAGAGTGATGGGTGAGCATAGAGCGGCCGACACTCTTTTGCGCGAAAATGTAAACAAAAATGTTGTTGCGACATCTACAACCTCTGATGCCGATGCTGCACGAAATTCTTGCGCCGCCTCACTTGTGACCTTTGACCCGTCAGGCGCATGTGTTTACTCTGAAACGGAATCTGCTGCAATGCCAGTCGAGCCTCCCGTACGATCATCAGCTTCTTCCAGCCCCAGTTTGTCACCACCTTCGGGAAAAGAGGTTTCAAGTGAAGAATTTAAAGCTGCCCTTCAACTCACGATGAATAGACTGGGGGAGGCCCTGTAGCGTGCAAAATAGTAACCCGTGCAAAACAGTACCCGGAAGTCATCGCAGAGTTATCTGCGAGGGACGTGCTGAGAATTCCACTCTAAAAAGAGACGGCACCCGCCACTCCGCCTGACTGACTTGGCACGCCCAGGGAGTTATGCTAAGATCCGGCCGCGTAAATATATCTGCGTTTTGTGACAAACGTCTTTCTCGGCGGTACTGTACTCCATGCACCTTAACGGTGCGCGTGATTCGGGTGTAATCTTAAGCTAAACGACGTTTATTGGCGCTGCTGAAATGGTCGAAGTCGGAAACATTCGGAACGTCGTTTAGCTTAAGATTACACCCGAATCACGCGCACCGTTAAGGTGCATGGAGTACAGTACCGCCGAGAAAGACGTTTGTCACAAAACGCAGATATATTTACGCGGCCGGATCTTAGCATAACTCCCCGGGCGTGCCAAGTCAGTCAACGGTCGCGTTTTATAAAACCA
>JAWQFJ010000959.1:20000-27500 GCA_034096865.1 Theodoxus fluviatilis
AAACAAACGCGCCCATTGATAAACTCCAATGCTTCCTGTCTGCGCCTAAATGCTCTATATATATGTTACTTATCAATTTCATTATGTACCTTTCGTTGGGTGCCAATCGAGATTTCATCGGACTTTGACAACTCAGGTGTGGATGTGGAAATATATTGCATTCCCTTCAATCGTACAATGTGGGGCAATAGAGAAGGATATAAGTTTGTTTTCTTCTCTTCTCCGCATAGAGGTAATACTTTTTCTATATCTTCTGTTACATATATTCACTTATGGATGTACAATTCAGTGATGTTCTTGCTAAACTGTACATAGATGTTTCTGAATACTCTTTTGTTCATGTTGTAGAGGACTTTATTGCGGCCGACGACCCGTCATGACAATAAAACTTACATGTATGTACATACGTAGAACCAGAACATTTTATGTACACCTGTAAAATCAGTACAGTAGTGGAATAACACTTTGAAATGCAATAGAATCAAATGACTATGTAATGATACACATGATAGCAGGCTTGATCGTATATAATACAATAATCATAGTTACTATGCTCATTGTAACATTGTACAATCATCGACAGTGTACTTGGTGCACAACAAGAACATTCGTATTACCGACTTGTCAGCATGATAGAGATGTACATTCTATCTTGTAACATTTTACACATAATTATCGTCAGGGTTAATAACTCTCTCACAGCGAAGTTTAAAAGCGAAAAATATATACATTGAAACGTCTCGTGTTTTCCTTATTTCACCACCGTTTATCAGGTGTGTCATGTCCGCATATCTTGCTCGTTGCAGGTGCTTTGAAATATATTTTTCTCTTAAATGGTCATATGTATGGCAGTAAATTAAAAAGTGACTTTCGTTCTTATACTCTCTACAAAATGGACACAATCTATCTCCATCATGTGCGGGATTGTGCAAGTTTGTCCCCAGTGCAAATTTTCCTACATGGAAACGTACATATGCAGCCCTAAATTTTTTAATATTTATTTCATTCAGATAGCTTTCACATCGTAATGTTTTCTTAAAAGACCTGTAGAAAGCAAACCGGTCACTTTCATTCATTTTCATGTGCCATTCCTGTTGGGAGCAGTCACGGAGCCTCTGTCTCAGTGGTCGTATACATCTCTTCTCAGGCGTATGCTCACCATTTGTCCACACATAGGCAAATCCCAGTCTTGACAAACATCTTTCGACTGAATTAGCCCAGTTTCACTTTGCACACAGGTTTTCTCTCAGTAGCATTAAGTAGACCTGTTTTGGCAGTCTGTTTACCGACATCCTGCTCAACCGTACCCAGTACCTTACTGCCCGAACAGTAGCGGCGATGAACATAGGATACCTACCCAACTCACCCCTGCACATCACATTTGGTGTTTTTATAGATACGTTGAGAAAGCGCTTGCATGCAAACGTGTGCGCTTTCTCTATGGTTTCTCTTGCCTCCAATCCCCACAATTCTGATCCATACAGTAAAGAAGGCTGTATTTGGGCATCGTACATACGGGAAAAGACGGCTGTATTCACAGTGCGGAGTTGCCACATTGCCTTAATCAGCTGTACAGTTTTCTTCTTGGCTGTTACTGAGAGGCTCTCGAGAGCAGAAGCTATCGACAATTTAGTAGTGAATACATACCCTAGATATTTATACTCGTTTACGACTTCTAGTTCTGTACCTCCCAGATACCATTTTTCACCCCGGCCAAGAAATCCGCCCCTCCGGAAGACCATGACCTTTGTCTTGTCAGTATTAACATGAAGGCCCAGTCTATCGGAAGCGTGGTACAAATTATTTATCTGGCACTGTAGGCCAACTGGAGTTGTAGAAAGTAACACAATGTCATTTGCGAAGATAAGGAAAAATATTTCTGACATCCCAGGCAGTAACTGTACACCATGGCGCCCGTGTGTGCGGATGTACCTTGCAACATACTCAATGAACATACAAAAAATTATCGGGGACTCAACTGCCCCCTGTCTTACGCCAGCTGAGCAATCAAAGAAATCTGACATGGTACCATTCCACCGTACGCAAGCTTGCACTGGTGTATAAACAGATTTTAGCATTCTCAAGAATTTTGTTGATAGCCCTGACTCCGCCAACACTGTTCAGAGCCGGGCTCTGTCAACGGAGTCAAAGGCATTCCGGTAGTCAACAAACGCAACGTAGAGTTTTCCTCTACCGCTACCGTACACATGCTTGACTGCAAGAGAATGAAGAGTAAAAATATGATCAGTGGTAGAATGACCCGCCCGAAACCCTGCTTGCTCTAGGCAGAACTTATTGCCTTCTTCTGCCCAGTCTCGGAGGCGGTTCACCAGTACAGACATAATAATCTTACTTATACTACACACTAAAGATATCCCTTTATAGTTCTGAGGATTTAGATTATCTCCACTTTTATGAATAGGAATGATGATAAATTTACACCAATTGTGTGGAAAACACTGATTTTCACAAACAGCATTAAACAGTGAAACAAGGAAAGGGGTTACATGTACACTTGCAAATTTGAGGTAATCCCCAGGAATATCATCAATCCCTGCAGCTTTTCTGTGTCTTAGCTTAGATATTGCCAGCTGCACCTCTTCTTCACGTATTGTTGCATCAAGTTCCTCGTGTTCGACCACAAGGTAGTTGTCAGAATACAATGGACTCTGACCGCGGCTGAAAAGGGTTTGGAAATAAGTTTTCCATTCGTGCATATCTATGGGAGGATTAGTGGACCTTTTCTTCACTGCTTTTCGCACCGCTGGCCAGAAGGCTGCAGAACTGTTTACATTATCGCTTAGGGTTTGACATAGAGCTGTATTATGGTCATCCTTCTTTTCCCTGATAAGTTTCTTATATTGGTTTCTGAGTTCAACGTATCGCCTTCTGTCTAGCGCCAATCCACTATTTCTTGAGTGAATGAGTGCTTTTCTTGCATCTTGTTTAGCTCGCTGGCAGTCTAAGTCGAACCACATGGGATAACTCCTTAACGGCCATTTTCCCGTCTTAATGCTACGCTGCATGCTCTGAGCGCTAGAAAGAAGTGTTTCTACAAAACTCTGCAGTGCCCCTTCGATATCAATGTCTATCATCTGAGACGCCTGTGCAAGATTAGTCCTGAATTCAGCAGTCTGTAGTTGTTGCTATACTTCTTCTGCCTTCTCATCCATCCAAATAAATTTGGTAACTTTCCCTTTGATGGAGGAGCCTGTGGGCGGGGAATGATGTTTGCATCCACACCTAAATGCATCTCTAATGGCATATGACTAGACATGATGGTGTATCCTACTTTAGAACTAAGATTAAGGACAGAATCGTTAGCATAAAATAATCCATAATCAATTACACTATCCCCATGCTGGGAGATGTAATGTTGTAGAGGAGAGAGAGAGAGAGAGAGAGAGAGAGAGAGAGAGAGAGAGAGAGAGAGAGAGAGAGGCAAGGAAACCGGCTGCAGATGGACAAACATACACACAGGCAGACGCACACACAGACAGACACAGAGATACACACACAGACACACACACACACAGACACACAGATACACACACAGACACACACACACACACACACACACAGACACACAAACAGACACACACACACACACACACACACACACAAACAGACACACACACACACACACACACACACAGACAGACACACACGCAGACAGACAGACACTCAAACAGATGCACACACGCAGACAGGGACACACACAGACAGACACACACATACACGCTCACAGACAGACACACACACACACACACACACACACACACACACACACAAATAGACACACACACAGACACACATACAAATACACAAACACACACACACACACTCACAATCAGACAGACAAACACACAGACACACACTCACAATCAGACAGACAGGCAGATGCACTGACACATTGCGAAACAGGCAGTAATGCAGACAGGTAGGTAGACAGGGAGTCAAGCAGGCAGGCAGGGAGGCAGACAGACAGCCAGGCATGCAGACAGACAGAGAGACAGACAGACAGACAGACAAACAGGCAGGCAGGGAGGCAGGCAGGCAGACAGACAGTCAAGCAGGCAGGCAGGCAGACATGCAGTCAAGCAGGCAGTCAAGCAGACAGGCAGGGAGGCAGACAGACAGACAGGCAGGCAGGCAGGCATGCAGACAGGCAGGCAGGCAGGCAGACAGGCAGGCAGGCAGGCAGTCAAGCAGGCAGGCAGTGAGGCAGACAGACAGATAGGCAGGCAGGCAAAGAAGCAGGCAGGCAGGTAGGCAGGCAGGCAAGCAGCCAAGCAGGCAGACAGACAGACAGGCAGGCAGGCAGACAGACAGGCAAACAGGCAGGCAGGCAGGCAGTCAAGCAGGTAGTCAAGCAGACAGGCATGGAGGCAGACAGACAGACAGACAGACAGGCAGGCAGGCAGGCAGACAGACAGACAGGCAGGCAGCAGACAGACAGGCAGACAGACAGGCAGGCAGGCAGGCAGGCAGTCAAGCAGGCAGGCAGTGAGGCAGACAGACAGACAGACAGGCAGGCAGGCAGGCAAAGGGGCAGACAGGCAGGCATGCAAGCAGGCAGGCAGGCAGGAGGGCAGGCAGGCAGACAGACAAACAGGCAGACAGACAGGCAGGCAGTCAGTCAAGCAGGAAGTCAAGCAGGCAGACAGGCATGCATGCAGGCATGCAGGCATGCATGCAGGCAGGCAGGCAGGCAGGCAGGCAGGCAGACAGACAGACAGGCAGACAGACAGACAGGCAAGCAGGCAGGCAAGCAGGCAGGCGATTAGGGTGATACGGTTGATACATGTTTTGTCATACACAAAAGTTGGCACAGTCACACGGACACCTTGGCATCGACATTCACACAAGCACAAACGCATTTATGTGCGTGCACGCATGCACGTAATCCACACCTGTGCACACATACACATCATAACGTCCACACGTATGAATACATAAGTGTTTACATTTGCGTGTGCGTGCGTGCTCATAGCAGAATGTTAAATGATTTACGATCGCTCTTTTGAAATACAGTATACTAGCGGAGCCGCTCATTGACCAGTGGTCAGCTGGATGCCCTGGCTGTTGGACTTTCGGGACGCAATCCAGTAACTCATCCAGGGGCAACCCCATACCTTTTTTTTAAACCTACGCTAAGGAGGTTATGTTTTACCTTCGGTTACATGAAGTAACTAGTTAGTTATTCAGCAAGATAACTCAAAAATTTCTAAAGGTTAAATTTGGTGAAAGATCAGAGTTTCTCCCTCGAAAAAAATCCGTTAAAATTGGGATATACTCTGTTATTTTATTTTGAAATTACGACCAAAAAGATGAATTTTATCGCACATTTTAAAGTTGATGACCTCAAACTATTAATGTCATCGTCGTATGCGTTCTGCCCTCAGAAATCGCTTTCGCCCTCTAATATGAACTAAAGTTCATAACGTCAGGCCTGGCTAGCAGAAAATCCTGCTTGAATTAATCATACAGACCATGGAAGGTAGGTCGTGGTTTCCTTGGTGGAGGTTTGCGCTTTTAGAGTGCTTCTTATTCATCCATTCATTCGTTCATTCAGTCATTCATTCATTCATTCGTTCATTCATTCATTCATTCATTCATTCATTCATTCATTCATTCATTCATTCATTCATTCATTCATTTATTCATTCATTCATTCATTCTTTCTTTCTTTCTTTCTTTCTTTTTTTATTTATTTATTCGTTCATTTATTTATTTATCTGTGTATTTTAAAGGTTATTGTGGGTTTTTAAAAACCTCATACAACTTCATGTGGGTCCTGTGTCAGTCTATACTTTTCATCGGCTGAGAGTTGGGGAGGTCAGAGCAGACCTATCGTGAGTCATCAAAGGGGAGTAACTAGGGAAGTAGAGGCTTGACTTGCTCAAACTCGACAGATTGTTGCTGTCAATGGCCTTACGAAATCTACAAAGGCTGATGGGCCAAAACACTAAATTCACTGTGTCAGTCAGTCCCCACCCTTCACCCCCTGTAAGTTGGGGGCAAGTCAGTCAGTCCCCACCCTTCACCCCCTGTAAGTTGGGGGCAAGTCAGTCAGTCCCCACCCTTCACCCCCTGTAAGTTGGGGGCAAGTCAGTCAGTCCCCACCCTTCACCCCCTGTAAGTTGGGGGCAAGTCAGTCAGTCCCCACCCTTCACCCCCTGTAAGTTGGGGGCAAGTCAGTCAGTCCCCATCCTTCACCCCCTGTAAGTTGGGGGCAAGTCAGTCAGTCCCCACCCTTCACCCCCTGTAAGTTGGGGGCAAGTCAGTCAGTCCCCACCCTTCACCCCCTGTAAGTTGGGGGCAAGTCAGTCAGTCCCCACCCTTCACCCCCTGTAAGTTGGGGGCAAGAATATGCCCACCGCACTCTCCTACGCGATTCGAAGAAAGTGAATTACTATTGGGAAATCGAGAGTCGACTTGCTCTCACGCCAACCAGCTCCTGTGGTGTGTAGTAAATGGCCATGTGGAGGCTTTACAGGCTGATGGGCATTACTACCTCCATCATCGTCATCGTCATCATCATCACCATCTTCTTCTTCTTCTTCTTCTTCTTCTTCTTCTTCTTCTTCTTCTTCTTCTTCTTCTTCTTCTCCTCCTCCTCCTCCTCCTCCTCCTCCTCCTCCTCCTCCTCCTCCTCCTCCTCCTCCTTCTTCTCCTTCTTCGTCGTCGTCGTCATCATCGTCGTCGTCGTCGTCGTCGTCTCAGCCCTTCTTAAATACTCCGCGCATTTACTCATTTTTCAACTAGGATCCTAGGATCACATCCACGGGTAAAGAGTTTGACTTACTTTGCATCTTCCCACCCAGGCATGAAACTGGGTCCCTGTGAGGGCAGTGAAGGCACGTTGTAGTGCGATTAACTTTCGTTTGCGACCAGGAAAGGTCATCACTGAATAGAGTTACAGCTGGTCCCTGTCAAAGGCCATCACTGAATAGAGTTACAGCTGGTGCTTGTCAGTGTGAGTGGTGTGTGTGTGTGTGTCAGTGTGAGTGGTGTGTGTGTGTGTGTGTGTGTCAGTGTGAGTGGTGTGTGTGTGTGTCAGTGTGAGTGGTGTGTGTGTGTGTGTGTGTCAGTGTGAGTGGTGTGTGTGTGTGTGTCAGTGTGAGTGGTGTGTGTGTGTGTGTGTGTGTGTGTGTGTGTGTGTGTGTCAGTGTGAGTGGTGTGTGTGTGTGTCAGTGTGAGTGGTGTGTGTGTGTGTCAGTGTGAGTGGTGTGTGTGTGTGTGTGTGTGTGTGTGTGTGTGTGGTGTGTGTGTGTGTCAGTGTGAGTGGTGTGTGTGTGTGTGTCAGTGTGAGTGGTGTGTGGTTGTGTCAGTGTGAGTGGTTTGTGTGTGTGTGTCAGTGTGAGCGGTGTGTGTGTGTGTCAGTGTGAGTGGTGTGTGTGTGTGTGTCAGTGTGAGTGGTGTGTGTGTGTGTGTCAGTGTGAGTGGTGTGTGTGTGTGTGTGTCAGTGTGAGTGTGTGTGTGTGTGTGTGTCAGTGT
>JAWQFJ010000959.1:42500-56550 GCA_034096865.1 Theodoxus fluviatilis
ACAAGACATACAAACTTCTTTGATTTCTGATAACTTGTCAGTGAACACCAAACCCTCCTTTCCATTGGTGATAAGGCTTCAGGGTGGTCCCAGATGTATTATGTCACCTTCATCGTCTACATTGCCACCACCATCATCATCATCATCATCATCAGCAGCAGCAGCAGCAGCAGCAGCAGCAGCAGCAGCATTATCTTCATCACCATCAAAATGAAACAATGAAGAGGAGGTAAGTGCTGTGGCCGTGTGCCTTGTGCTGACAAGAGTTGTTGTTACTGACAGATGCGGGCAAGGAGGAGGGGGAGCTCATGGGGGAGTGGTTCAACCTGGTCCACGAGAAGAATACCCTGGTCCGCTACGAGTCAGAGCTGATGGTCAGGTGAGTGGACATCTGTCCCACAGAAATCAGTCGTGGATCTTGGAATGACAATGCTGTGTGCAGGAGTGTAGCTTGACTTTGCATGCACTTTCCTTTTCTCTCCCTTGGTATGGGTGTCCATGTCTACATATCCGTTTCTCACCTGAGATGTTTCATCTTGACCTGTGTGAGTGGAGAGCTTTCTCAATGGTGTGTGCTTCAGCTACAAGTCTGAGCTCTCGACCGCAAGGTAAGGGAGCAATTTGCATCATGAGTCTTACTGACTTTCTGTTCTGTCTGCAAAAGGAGCATACTTTAACAATGCATGCTACAGACCCGTGCACTTGTACGAAAAAAATCGTACAATGAAGCATTGTACGACTGGTTTTCACGATCTCACAATTTTTTTCGTGTTGGAGTTCCAGTGTGTGTGTTGTGTTTTTGTGTCATTTGGAGTTTGAGAAAAAATCTTCTGATTTTTCACCCAGAATCTTCTGATTTTGAAAATCTAGGGTGCACAGGTCTGATGCTACAATTGTTCTGATAAATGAATTATTTTTACCCCCGTCTCATATACTGGAGATGGAAGATGATAAATCCCAGAGTTGGACCATATCATGCATGTCATGTTCTTCTTTGTATTTGTTGCTTGTTCATGGCCTTCATTTCACTAATATTAAAACTTACTAAGAGTGCCATTTTTTAATTCACTTGCGTGGGATTACCAATTGAATTGTACAAATGTTGTTTGAAGACAATGATTTTATCAATGTAGTGCTTTTATTTTAAGTGGATGGTACAAAATGTCCATCTATTCATATTTACTGAGCTTGACTCCAATATTTCCTGGATGTAAGGATGCCCTAGATTTTTTTTTCTCTCTCTCTCATTTTGAAGTTGTAGCATTCCTGAACTGAAAGTCTGCTTGTAGTTGTGGTCGTTGCAACAGGAATAATGAAAGAACTCATTCAAGCATCAAGAGATGTTCCCCCTGTTTTCATGCTTTGTCAAGGCACAATGGAACATAAACATGTTCAATTTCTCATGTTGGCATTCTGTGATGCATTGTTCCCAATGTAAGATCAATTGCCTTCCCAAACTTTGCCATTTGATATATCTTTACTGAACTTGCAGTTTTTTATTTGAGTGTATATTCTCTGTTTTGTCATGATTATGTGATCAACAATTTCTGCTCCCATCCTCACCTTTCTGTCACACGATGTCATACAGTTGTGTTAGGCCCCAGGACTGATGACAAGTTGCCAGGTAACACCAAAACAAAAGCGTCACCTTTGCTGTCTGACTTGCAGGGCACAGGAGCTGGAGCTTGAGGATCGACAGGCGAGGTTGGAACAGGAACTGAGGAACCAAATGTCTGTTGCTGGTAAGTGGCTTGATTGATGTCCTCCCCTTCCCTGTGCTGCCCAGCCAGTCACTGCAGTCAGTGAAGAGGAGCCATTTCCTCTGAGGGGACATGTCTCCCTTTGTGTGGCATTGAAGTGGCACCCCGGGCACTGCAGTCATTGCAGTCAGTGAAGAGGAGCCATTTCCTCTGATTGGACATATCTTCCTTGTGTGGCATTGAAGTGGCAGTGCAGTCAGTGCAGTGAGACAAACAAGGTTTCTTCCATTGCATTCAAGGCCTTAACTGTCTTGCTTATATCATTATTTTCATGACATCAACTTTTCTCTCCACAAGAGTTATTCTTGCAGATCTTTACTTTGTAAAGGGTCATGTGGGGAAAGTTCACTGCAGCCTTGATTTTTTTTTATCCCTTAGATTACTATACATGCAGTTATGTGGTGGTTTGATTATGCATTTAAAGTATGTTTGTGCATCATGATGTGGGGATTCCCCTTGCCCACTTCCCATACTGGAATAACTAACACCAAGCCACTGCCTGACACCTGGTTGTTTTCTCGACAGTCCCCTAGTTGAATCTCATTCCCATGGGTAGGTTGGTAGCTTTGCTGTCTCTGTAAGTCTGCAGACTGTTCAATGGTGGACTTTTCACTTTTTTTACCTGGCTCTTTCATCCAAAGAAAGAGAAACTGTCTAGTCCTTATCTGAGTGGTTATGTCCATCTAAAGGAAACGAGTTGTCAGTGCTAACTTGGTGTTGCAAACTTGTTGTGCTGCCCTGCTCCTGGTGTTGTTGAGTTCCGTGGATAATTTGTGTAGAGTGCCAGTGTGTGTAGTGGACCGTGTGCTGCGTTGTACCATAATGTGTTTGTGTAGAGTGCCAGTGTGTGTAGTGGACCGTGTGCTGCGTTGTACCATAATGTGTTTGTGTAGAGTGCCAGTGTGTGTAGTGGACCGTGTGCTGCGTTGTACCATAATGTGTTTGTGTAGAGTGCCAGTGTGTGTAGTGGACCGTGTGCTGCGTTGTACCATAATGTGTTTGTGGCATTGTAGGGCACAGGGAGGCTGATGTAAAGCCATGCCATCATGTGACTTTTGATTGCTTGACAATGAGGACTATTGTGCACACACACACACACACACACACACACACACACATACACACACACACACACACACACACACACACACACACACACACACACACACACACACACACACACACACACACACACACACACACACACACACACACACACACACACCAAGTTTTCTTATGTTTCCTTTTTTCTTGTCAGAAGTCTTTGTTTTTGTCAGTGCAGTAAAAAAAAAAAACCTTTTAAAATGAGTTTGTTAAACCTGCAGGAGTCTGAGCAGATGGGACTTTGGCTCACATGAGTGTTCAAAGGGAGATGTCATAACACCTAGTGTCAGACCTTGAAAGGAATTCAATCTAGGACACATGCTGACTGTGTCATCTCCTTGTCACGCACATTGTTTCGAGATCCCCGTAAATGTGCACCAAACAGCCCCTTGTCCAGTACCCTTGTCAGCCCTTGCACTAAGTCACTCTGGAGTCATGCTGTGGCATAGCTGCACCACCCTCACCCCCCGCTCCCCGGAGTCATGCTGTCGCATAGCTACATCACCCCCACCCCCCCTCCCCGTAGTCATGCTGTGGCATAGCTGCAGCACTCCCGCCCCCCCTCCCTGTGACTGACACGAAGGTGTGCAAGTCTGCATGAGTGTGGATCCCGTGGCATGGTGTGGTGACTGTCCTTTGCAGATGAAGAGAAGTCGGCAGAGGACGTGACGCAAGAGAAGGCCATCCTGGATGAGCTGCTGGAGGTGGTGGAGGAGCGAGACAAGCTGGTGGCCATGTTGGAGGAAGACAGGCTCAGGTACCGGGCATGCGGGCATGCTGCACCTTGTTGCATGAACTACATGTATTGCATCCAGGGACTCTCACCCATTAACTACGTATTAACTACATTCAGGCACTCATATATATATATATATATATACATACATACATACATACATACATACATACATACATACATACATACATACATACATACATACATACATACATACATACATACATACATACATACATACATACATACATACATACATACATACATACATACATACATACATACATACATACATACATACATACATACATACATACATACATACATACATACATACATACATACATACATACATACATACATACATACATACATACATACATACATACATACAAGAGAAAAGTCTGGATGCGTCTGTCGGTCTGTCACCTCAAGGCTCCAGAAGAGGAAGGGCAACAAAAAATATGAGCATAGATTTGGAATCGGTGCCTCTCATAGATGGTTCTAGGTTATCTTAATGAATTTTGGGTACAACATTTTTTTTAATTAGAAAACAATGGTGCAGCATTTTGCTATATGCAGCTTAGAGAGATCAGAGTAACATCCCTTTGACTAGGACACAGGCTTGCAGGACAAAAAATGGGGAATACAGGGATACCCTCAACAGTTGAGTGATGCATAATTTATCAGATGTTGAAAGCAAATTTGAGTGTAAATTACGTGCTTTATTCATGCAATAAACTGTGATAACATCAGATAACATATCACACCCAGGTCAAAGGCTGGGCACTTCTACTAGTCATTTCGTGAAAGCAAAAGCAACGGTCTTTCATTGCAACATGTTTCAACAAGGAGCAAGTTCACTTTATTGTTGTGGGAGGCAGCATAGAGTTTTTGTTGATGATGCATCTGAATCTGTAGTGCAATAATATTTTCCATCTAATGAAGCTAGGTGCCAGGTAGTTGCTGCAAAAACATTTCTTGGCACATATGCATGATATATAAGAGTAATTGTTCGCAGAACAAAATTTCATCTGTCTGTCTGTCTGTCTGTGTGTCTGTCTGTCTGTGTGTCTGTCTGTCTGTGTGTCTGTCTGTCTGTCTGTCTGTGTGTCTGTCTGTGTGTCTGTCTGTCTGTGTGTCTGTCTGTCTGTCTGTCTGTCTGTCTGTCTGTCTGTGTGTCTGTCTGTCTGTCTTTCTCTCTCTCTCTCTCTCTCTCTCTCTCTCTCTCTCTCTCTCTCTCTCTCTCTCTCTCTCTCTCTCTCTCTCTCGTAATGAATGAAACATTAAATAAGACATGGCAAAATCATGCTGCAGCAATGACTCAGTATTGTTAGCATACCACACACAAATGCTCATACAAGTTAACCCAATAGAATGTGTGAAACATGAAACTTTGACACTTTAAGGGCAGTTTAAGCAGACATGCATGCATACACACACACACACTGGCACACATGCACACACACTTGCACACATGCACACACATAACCACACACATGCATACACACACATGCACACACACAGAAACATAAAGTTGTGACATGCAACATGTTGGCCGTCAATACTAGCAGGTAAACAGGAAGTGGGAATGGCAGCGTGACTGCAGATGTCCCATGTTGCACACGTTGGAGTGTTAGCAGCACGATGACGCAGTCCCTCATACTAATAATGCAGCTGTAGAAGGTTGCAGTAATATGCAGTTGTACTATAGGGCAAAACACTAAGACAGGCACTGCTTGTGAACCCTGGCACCTGGACACCAAGCAATACCCCCATTGTCACTCATGCCAGGAAAACACAAATAGTTAGTGGTATGTTTTACTTCATTTTTATAATAACATTTTACTACCATGCTTACTTGACCATTTAGTGTATTTGTCATTGTAAGCATCTTCCATGTCTATTTACCTCTGTTCCCTCTAACCTCTGACAGGTCAGTAGCACCAAGATGGAGTTGGCTGAGCACCCTGCATGAAACCTGACCTGAATGTGAACATTTCTTTTAGCAGCTGTCATGAAGAGCATTTGTGTGCATGGAAGAGCACCAGTTTGTTTCCAGCGTGAAGCGAATGCAGGGAGCTGTTCCATTTGCAGAGACCAAATAGCATACTGCATTTTGCCCGTGTTGCAGAGAGCAAAAGGAAGACCACGACCTAGAGGCCATCATGGAGGCCAAGGGATTCCAGCTGTCCCCTATGAGCTACGCACGGCAACGCCACCCCAGTGCCTGCCCCTCCTGACCTGACTACAGACAGAGCCGCCCGCCGCGCCAGGAAGCTGCAGCCATGCAGTGACCCCACTGGGAGACGCAGGCGGTCAGGGCCAGTCTCCACGTGGTTGTGGCTGGAGTCTGGGGCTGTTTGACTTCCCTGGCCAGGAAGTCCCTCTTTCTAGGCCAGATTCCTGCATTGTCATGTAGGGCAGCAGCTGCCTATGTCTTCCTAGTCAGAACAAGCATTGCTTCGATGCCTTCATCACCTCTTCTTCATACCAGCATGCCTGAAACCTGGATGTGGTGTGTAGGAGTAGGACATGGTAGACTCCTGGGCAGGGTACCTCTGCTTGAGTGGCTGTGCCTTGCGTACAGCTGCAGAATACAAAGACAGAAAAAGGAGTTTCCAAAGGTGCTGAACCGATGAACTGATCAAAGTCGGTATGGAGAATTCCTCACAGGTGGAATCATATAGGAGCTACCCCACCTGCATGGCGCCATGAACTTTAGCCCTGGAAGTCTGTACGATGTAAAGGACCGTGCCTGACAGTTTGTAGTGCAATGTGAAGCTGCAATTTACTGAGTGCTTGTGTGGAGGCGAGGCACTATGCTAGACCTAGCTAGATTCCAAGTGTTAGTACTGCTACCCTTGAAAAGTTTTTTCTCAAAAGTTTTCGTTGAAGGTGCAGTTGCTGATTCTTCATACTTTTCATGAGCCAGTGTATGTATCCCAGACTCCATATGATAGTGTAATATACTGTACTCTAGGCTGTTGACTGATAATGCTAATGCCTGCAATGACATTGTTATTGCATTTTGAACGGGAAAGCTTTTGTAACTTAGAAAATCAACTTGGTGACGTTTTTATGTCTGTATATTTGTGTAGACAATCACGCAAGGCCTACAAAGGCCCTGTGCATGCCTGCCCTTGCTTGTAGCAATAGGTCCACTTGGCCACGCATGAAATCGTCAGTGGGAAGCACATTCCCTCGAAAGGTCAGATCAGTCCTCATGCATGAGGAACTCTGGTACACATCAAGCCTTTAGTTTGGAAAAGGTGGAACTTGTCAATGACTATGCCATCACTACCTGTGCAAAGTTGTACCTCACCACTCTTGTGTTGCCTGCCTGAACATCTGCCTTGAACTCACAACGTCTGGTAACCTGTGTGTCCCTCGTGTTCTCTGCTGAGGAGCTCTAGCGGCTGCCTGGTGCCCCCACAGGGGCTGCCTGGTGCCCCCACAGGGGCTGCCTGATGCCCCCACAGGGACTGCCTGGGACCCCCACAGGGGCTGCCTGGGACCCCACAGGGACTGCCTGGGACCCCACAGGGACTGCCTGGGACCCCACAGGGGCTGCCTGGTGCCCCCACAGGGGCTGCCTGATGCCCCAAACAGGGACTGCCTGGGACCCCACAGGGGCTGCCTGGGACCCCACAGGGACTGCCTGGGACCCCACAGGGGCTGCCTGATGCCCCCACAGGGACTGCCTGGGACCCCACAGGGGCTGCCTGGTGCCCCCACAGGGACTGCCTGATGCCCCCACAGGGACTGCCTGGGACCCCACAGGGGCTGCCTGATGCCCCCACAGGGACTGCCTGGTGCCCCCACAGGGGCTGCCTGGGACCCCACAGGGACTGCCTGGGACCCCACAGGGACTGCTTGGTGCCCCCACAGGGACTGCCTGGTGCCCCCACAGGGACTGCCTGGGACCCCACAGGGACTGCCTGGTGCCCCCACAGGGACTGCCTGGGACCCCACAGGGACTGCCTGGTGCCCCCACATGGACTGCCTGGTGCCCCCACAGGGACTGCCTGGTGCCCCCACAGGGACTGCCTGGGACCCCACAGGGACTGCCTGGGACCCCACAGGGACTGCCTGGTGCCCCCACAGGGGCTGCCTGATGCCCCCACAGGGGCTGCCTGGGACCCCACAGGGACTGCCTGGGACCCCACAGGGACTGCCTGATGCCCCAAACAGGGACTGCCTGGTGCCCCCACAGGGGCTGCCTGGGACCCCACAGGGGACTGCCTGGTGCCCGACCCCACAGGGGCTGCCTGGTGCCCGACCCCACAGGGGCTGCCTGGTGCCCCAAAGGGACTGTCTGGTGCCCCCACAGGGGCTGCCTGGTGCCCCCACAGGGGCTGCCTGGTGCCCCCACAGGGGCTGCCTTGTGCCCCCACAGGGACTGCCTGGGACCCCGCAGGGACTGCCTGGGACCCCACAGGAACTGCCTGGGACCCCACAGGGACTTGGTAAAAATGGCCACTCTGGAGACCAAGCATGACAGAGAGCTGTACAGATCGCCAAGTTCCTCCCAGAACACTGCAGCTGTCTGTGAGAAATGAAAATCGTCTGCCTCTTGCCCAGCTCTAGTCTACAGTGTGCTGTTTGTGTGTCTGTGTATGTGTGTGTGCACAATATGCATGCAGATAGAGCTTGTTGGAAAGCTTGGGGTGCTGTGATAGTTGTCACGTTGCATGCTCGAGGTCACTCTTTGCAAAGTTTTGCTTTGTGTCAGATTGCAAATTGTATTTATTGATACTCAAGTCGTGTTGCTCTAAAGACCAGAATTTCCATGGATGATCACTGCAGCTGTCATTTGAATGGAAGCACACATCAAAAGTCTGACTGGAGTTTGATGCCGGACTCTCTAGTACACAGGATCTCATTTTGATGTTGCATGTTTGAGGTGTGACCCAGTGGCCAGTGTGGTGAGCGCTTGGTAGGACTGGACCCAGTGTGTGTGTCCTGCCTCTGTGTCTGCCTTTCTTCTCCACTGGTCCCATGCCATCTGCCCTCTACTGAAACTGGGGTGTGGCAAAACTTGATTTGGTCTCCATGTTTTCACTGTGCCCTTTCTCTTCAAGGAGATGAACTCTATATGTATGCAGGGGTCTGACTGGTCCTGATCAAAGATGTCTTCCACTCAGTCTCTGGATGTCTCCCCCTCTCTTCACCCATTTTACTTTCTCTCTCTCTCTCTCTCTCTCTCTCTCTCTCTCTCTCTCTCTCTCTCGATCCTCTCTCCTCTCTAGCTCTCCTCTCCTCTCCCTCCTCTCTCTCCCCTCTCCCTCCTCTCTCTCTCTCTCTCTCTCTC
Source organism: Theodoxus fluviatilis (assembly GCA_034096865.1). Lineage (NCBI taxonomy): Eukaryota > Metazoa > Mollusca > Gastropoda > Cycloneritida > Neritidae > Theodoxus > Theodoxus fluviatilis. The sequence goes on from JAWQFJ010000959.1 coordinate 51,415, forward strand.
CTCTCTCGATCTCTCTCTCTCTCATCTCCTCTCCCTCTCTCTCTCTCTCTCTCTCTCTCTCTCTCTCTCTCTCTCTCTCTCCCTCCTCTCCCATCTTCCCCATCTCCTCGCTCCTCTCTCTCTCTCTCTCCCATTCCCCACCCCCTCACATTCCTCTCCCTCCACTCCATCTCTAGAGTTTACTCTGTACCAATGGTTTTGGATGCTTTGTTGTTGGAATAGAAAATTGAAATTAGTATGCTGGTATTCAGGTTACCGACTGGTTGTTCGCGTCTGACTTGAACCAGTTTCAGATAGTAGGGCAAAGATGTACAAAGTCATGTAGTCTGTAAGAACACAGACCTAAAGACCAGGAATACGGTGGGATGAAAAAAACGCTGCCGTTTGGAATTAGAGGAAGATGACTGATGGTGTGGTGTAGAGTCTGTTGGCCCTCACATAGTGCCAGTAGTCTGTGTGTGCTGTGTGCAGGCAGTGTTCTGTGATGTCAGCTGGCCTTGGGTGTCTCCTCCAGGCAGACACAGCTGTCTTGGCGTGGGCCCTTTTCCCTTCTGCTTGGCTGCGTGAGATGTGGTCTCCTGTCAGAATGGGCGTTGTTAGAGGAAGGGAGGAGACGAAGTAAGCCTTTTGCATGCATTTCCTCTGCCTTGCTTTGTACAGTCTGGCTGGCATTTTACAAATGTTGATTCAAAATGTTTCAATGCAGTCTTTCCATGTTTTAGGACACTTTTAAAGAGCATTTCCAATGGCAAGTTATTACTGGTGTATTTAGGGAAGGTGTGAATGGAAGTGTTTAGGGCAATTACATTTTTTGGCTTTGCATGCTGTCCAAAAGCTGGACTTGTATTTCATCAAAGTAAGGAACACTTCTTCATGTTTCTTTTTCATCACAGGTGTACAAAAATTTACATCTGTCTTTCATTGCCCCATGGGGCAGTCGGTTTACGGTGCTTGTGGCGAGGCAGGAGGAAGTGTGGTGTTTTAGTCCTGGCACCGCAGTTAAGGGGTCATAGCACCTGTGATGAGACATGAGCATCATGCACCCTCTCAGCTCAGTCTTCAGCTATCATCTAGCCTACCCACACACGTTGTTTTTTGCTTTGAATGTTTGGGTTATATGTGCCAAACTCTGGACAATTTACCTGTCATCCAGACTGATTTCTGTTGAACACCTTTGTAGCATTTATCACATAGGAAGTGTTTTTGTTTTGTTTGTAAATATACTTAGCTTGAAAGAGATTTGTCTTTTAAGTTATAAGGTTGCCAGGTGCAATTGTAGTGCTTGCAGACCATTGTACATGCTCAAGACTGAATTTTATTTATGCATCTTTGCATTTTATCAGTGTGTGTCTTGCAATTCAGGCCACTTCAAGTCTATGCAGGGAAGGCTTTGCCTGCACTTCTGAAAGCAGATTACCAGCAGTGGCTGCAGCATACCTGAGCTTGTCTGTACACTTTGTATCAGCATTTCTGCGTGGGAGTGGGAGATGATGTGTAACTTATTGTTGATGTTGTGTACTCTGCCTCCTGAATACCCTTGCAAAGTCCACGGTGAGAGCATCACTTGTGGAAATATCATGTCAGTGGTCTTGCGGTATTCCTCACTCTGCCAACCCTGCAGCAGGACCCCCGTCTATCTGGCAGCTGCTTTTATGGTTAGTGCAACCATTTATTTAGTAAGTACTACCTGTCACGGTAAATATTGTGCTTCTCTTTTGGCTGCAGGCATTGTTGTCTTTCCTCCCATGTCAAATGTTCATCTGTGTTGGCCCTTTGTTTGCACCTCCTTCCCTAAACCCCTTCACTTACACCACACCCCTCCATCCCCCACTCTCTCCCACCCCTCAACCCCCCACCCCCCCGAAGTGCTCCAGCTTTAAGGCTTCATTCCACATTTGTGAGTAGGGTAAGGTTTCCATTTTCTGGCAATTAGATTAGTTGGTTAAACTAGAACATAGGGACTTTTAAAAACTTCATACTATGGCATGGTAGATGTTTCAGAGGAGGAAAGGGGGCAACCTTTGGTGCCATGTGGAACAGTGTGGCTGTAGGTCACTCAAAGCTGCAACACAGCCACTAGAAGAAGCAGTCACCACCAGGATTTGAAAAGATGGGAAGGTTGTGTAGGTCCTGTGGCCAGCTGATCTGCTGTTGATGGGAGTGGCTGGCTGTTGTGAGGCTTCAAACCTTTGTTGCTGTAATGGTTGTTGTTGTTGTTGTTGTTGTTTGCTACTCTGAACCCATAGATACGTCCTCTTGAGGTAGGTTTCCTGTTGTTTGCTACTCCTGAACCCATAGATACGTCCTCTTGAGGTAGGTTTCCTGTGGTGTGATGAGGTCCAGCTAGCCTGCTGCAGCTGTTGCCATCCTCTGCTGATTCCACTGCTGACAGCCACCGGCTTTCGTACTTCTGCCTGGCTTTGGTAGCTCTTCTGTGGCCATCAGCTTTTTGCTGTAGCTGCTGTGTAGAGGTTCTTGGCCTTTTCAGTTACAACAAGCAGTCTGCTGAAATATGAAGCTAATTGTGGAGAGATTTCTATATCTGAAAGCAGTCCTGTGTTGGTGTATCCATGCCATTGTAGATATAATTAGCCTTCTATAGATGCAGCAACTTTCTATTACTGTGATTAGTTTTCTGTTGGTGGAAGCTTAGCCCTTGTAGCTCCAAGCGCCCTGTGTAGCTAAAAGTCTTGTGGAGCTTTCATGAACTTACATTAGCTGGAAGCATCCCCCCCTACCAAAAACTGGCACTGTGTAGCTGTGACACTTGCTGTAGTTGGAAGCATCCCCCCTACCATAAATTGGCACTGTGTATCTGTGACATTTGCTGTAGCTGGAAATACCCTCCCCTACCAAAAACTGGCACTGTGTAGCTGTGACACTTGCTGTAGCTGGAAGCATCCCCCCTACCAAAACTGGCGCTGTGTAGCTGTGACACTTGCTGTAGCTGGAAGCATCCCCCCTACCAAAAACTGGCACTGTGTATCTGTGACACTTGCTGTAGCTGGAAATACCCTCCCCTACCATAAACTGGCACTGTGTAGCTGTGTCACTTGCTGTAGTTGGAAGCATCCCCCCTACCATAAATTGGCACTGTGTATCTGTGACACTTGCTGTAGCTGGAAATACCCTCCCCTACCAAAAACTGGCACTGTGTAGCTGTGACACTTGCTGTAGCTGCTGGCTGCATGCAGGCTTGCCTTGTTATCTGGTGGAAATTCCATGGCTTGGTTGTGGCCACACCTGCTGTGTTGTGTTGTGGAGTGGAGTGGACCACAGGGCTGTATTGCCCCTATCCACACCCTTGCTGTTGCTTGTTTCGCGATGACCACAAGTCCCTGTTGCTCTGTTGTATGCTGAAGGCTTTGTGTTTATTGTCTTCATCCATAGAGACATTCTTGTGATTTTATGTCAGTTTGGCAAGATTGTTACACATGCAATGTTGTGATAAGGTTTTGAAGTGTTTATAAAGGTTGCTTTTAGGAAGGGTGGATTCACTTTTAACTGACATGTATTTCCAGCAGTTTATCTCTGTCAGCATTTGTACAACAGACCACCATGGTGCAAACACAGAGTGAAATCAGTGTTCTGATGTTTTCCACTGCAAGTTGAGTGACTGAGGAACACAGAATTTTGTCCTCATGAAGATCAGTGTCCCATCTGCTTAAACATTGCCATTCATAGTTGATGCATTCTCACCTTATGGTATGTGTCACCTGTAAGCATCCTGCTGTTGTAGGGAATGTGGTTGGAGGTCATCGTAGTCTGCATTTTCTGTGTCACCCTTCTGTCTGCTTCATGTCCGTGTACAAAGAAAAGCTTGTAAAGAGGGACCTCAGGCCCCGGTCCATGCAATATCTTCACCCATCTCCATTCTATGCAGACAGGCAGAGCATGGTGCGGAGGGAAGGACACTCTTCATGCAGACTTCTTTTCGGTGTGTGATCTTGCCAACACAAACCATGATGTCATGGGTAGAAGACGTGGTCAATTCTCTGCCTTGCAGGCTACCCTTGAAAGATTCTGTCTCACCCGCAGTGATGAATGTAAACATGCACAGACCTGCTTCTCCAGTGTTGGTGCAAGTTCACACCCCAAGTCCTGTTGCTGTCACACAGTATATGCAATGGCCCTCACTTCGAGCCGGCCTTGTGCAGTCTGTGTTGTACTGTGCTGTACTGTACTGTATGCAGAAGCTCTGAGACACGGAAGTTGGTGTGAATAAACCCATTGTAGACTTGCTGTTGTTGTGTTCACTTCTTCATCTTCATTTGAAAAAGAAATTTTTTTTTTGCATAGTTTGAAAAACTGTTGCTGACACATTCGTTTTTCATTCTTTTTCTAAAACTGTTTTTCGAAAGGTTGACATGTGACACATTTGCTTTACTGTGCATGAGAAAACAATGGTAACGACAAGAAAATGATAAAATGAGTTTCATCCACAATATTATTTACTCACTTATGAATATTCCAGAAAAAAACAGCTCACATAGAGAAAATTTATCAATTTTTACAGTAATGTAAAGTTTAGGACAGCAAGTACCAGACACTGTGTGCTAATGACTTTAAGCAGTGATGGTTTCAAAGCTGTTTTAAATGACTTGGGCCGTGGTTCCCTCCATGCTAAGGTCATAGTTTGCCCCTCTTCTTGTAAACCTCTTCTAAACCTCTCTCTCCTCCTCTCTCTCTCTCCTCTCTCTCTCTGCCTCTCATGCGTCTCTCTCGCTTCTCTTCTCATCTCTCTCTCTCTTCGCTCTCCTCTCTCTCCTCTCTCTCTTGTCTTCCTTTCTTTCTCTCACTAGACAGGCATGAAGGCACAAAAGATGCACTGCATGGAAATGTGGAAGCTGTCATCAGGAGAGAGTGAAAGATGGTGTTGGGGCAGGGAAGTGTGATGGGCGACTGCCAAGGAAAGGATGGTGGACATTTAATAACCATGAAGAGGAAAATCATTATACAGTGTCACTGTAACTCTTGATCTTTTTTTCTTGCTTTCTTTTTGAATGTGCAGCGGGAAGCAGAGGTGGATAGTGCATCATTCTCAAAGTGATATTGAATAGTTTTGCAGAATTATAAAGAGAAGGCTGGAGCAGTGGCCATTCAAGTGTCTGAAAGTGAGAGGATCACAGGAATGAA
>JAWQFJ010000959.1:74060-86560 GCA_034096865.1 Theodoxus fluviatilis
AAATTTCGGTATAGGCCTATGTAGCAGGGCAGTCTCCTCTCTCTCTCTCTCTCTCTCTCTCTCTCTCTCTCCTCTCGTTCCCTCATTCTTCCCTTATCTGTTAACTACTGTCTTCCTATCTGAACAAGACCCTAACTTATGTCTTTCAGCATCGTTTGCTTACTCACACGCTGTCGTGGCTCCACTCTACCGCTGGGCCAAGTATGTTTATTATTCCCCCCACCCCCACCCCGACACTTTTGACCCCATCTGCCCACTCTAATTAGCTAATGGACGGAGGGAGAGAGACTACCAGAACCCGATAATAGAGACGATAATACAGACGGCAGTCTAGGGATTTAGAGGGATAGGGGAGAGTGGCGATGCATGTGATGGGAGAAAGACTACAACGATCCAGTCTTAGGAACACCATATGTGTGATGTGACATGAAAAAGGCGAGTCAGGTTTGACGTACGATGTAAAGCCCAGCACCCCATTTAGAACTGCGGAGTGTAATTTCTTTTGTTTCGGACTGCACTGCAAGTCCAGAAAAATGAAGCGGCAAAGGTCAAGGAGCGGTGATGTAAGTAGCTGCAATAGTGATGTCATCGAAATGATAAGGTGGTGATTTGTTATGTCAACATATACTGTAGTAATAACACTAGCTATAATAACTTCAGTGGGGTGATGCTAACAGCAAACAACTCCTCCTCCCTCCTCCTCCCTCCTCCCTCCTCCCTCCTCCCTCCTCCCTCCTCCTCGTCCTCCTCCCTCCTCCTCCCTCCTCCTCCTCCTCGTCCTCTTCCCTTTTCCCTCATCCCTCCTCCTCCCTCCTCCCTCCTCCTCCCTCCTCCCTCCTCCTCCCTCCTCCCTCCTCCTCCCTCCTCCCTCCTCCTCCCTCCTCCTCCTCCCTCCTCCTCCTCCTCCTCCTCCTCCTCCTCCTCCTCCTCCCCCTCCTCCTCTTCCTCCTCCTCCTCCTCCTCCTCCTCCTCCTCCTCCTCCTCCTCCTCCTCCTCCTCCTCCTCCGACTCCTCCTCCTCCTCCTCCTCCTCCTCCTCCTGCTGCTGTAGTCAAATGAATAGCTTGTCATGAAGGAATAGTATATGTGCACCAGTGCAACACCATAATAGTTGTTGTGGCGTCTATGCTTCGTTGATTCCAATCGCCTAGCCGGCATTGCTTGGTGACACCAAATATCCTATATACACGTTGAAAGACTGCACTGCATCGTTCTCACAGAAATGCTTGAGAAGAAACAGAAAAAGCATCCAACTTTGCTACCTGTAACTTTCCCTGCACTCTGGCCCCAAGGCAGAAAAACTTGTGCGATGAAAACATAATGACTGGAAAGACTTAAACTGTAAATGTGTGATCCAGAGAAAGACTGGGCTGTTGCTTTTTCACTAGCAAACTCATGTTCCTCACATGGAGCCACGCTTCAACAATGAAAATATTCGATAATTCGTTCTCCGCTGACTCATGTGTGCCTTAATTTGTCACCTCGCTGCAATCTCCGCTGGACAATTGAAGTAGATTACGATTTTTTTCTTTATTGTGTGCACGACGTGTGGTTGACGGTGAGAAATCCTGCATTAAGTTCGAAGTGAAAAAAATTCGTTGAGACCTCTTACCCATTGAAAACAGTATTCGAAACCGACCGAAGTCTCTTTGATACAACAATGGTCAGCGCGGAACAGCATTCTATCGCAAAGGGACGTAACTCTAAATTCTGACCTCGTTTCACGTAAAGGAAAATCGCTCGAGTGCGCGGTCTTAGTGTATATAGAGTCTTTGATGACATCACGTGAAACCACTCCATACATTTTCCTGATATTTACGTCACTGTAAAAAGCACCCACATAAGATTTCTTCTATCAACATATCATTTTCTGGAATATGCATGAATAATGAATAATGAATAATGAATAATGAATAATGAATAATAAATAATGAATAATGAATAATGAATATTGAATAATAAATAATGAATAATGAATAATGAATAATGAATATTGAATAATATTGTGAAGAGAAAATTTAAGGAAGGTAGGCCTACCTCAAGTCCTTCTCATGTACGGTCACCTGAGTGAAAGTCAGTTGGAAGTTTGTGGTAAGCGCTGTATTGGAAAATATCCAGTCAGCCTGATCAGAATCATTGCATCTTCGGTGACATTTGTGACCCAGCATCACAAAATGAGTGATAAGTCTTTTTTTCTCTCCATATTTTGAGGTTTTGTATAATTAAAGCCCAGCAACAGAGCTTTCTATTGATACCAAAATCATTCTTCTCCCTCTATCAATAATGAGGTCATGGCTATTTGCAGTAAGAGGGTAGTAACACGTGCATACTGAGAAAAACCACGTCAAAGAATTGGGACAAAAAATACTCTTTATTTACCATAGCAACCATACTTTAATAAGCATGAAACTTGGCATACTGCAACTGAAGGCATCAAACTACCTCTGCAAAGCAACAGACAATCAACTTTTATCAGAAAAGTGCTATAGATAAATCATAACTGTACTTAGCTGTCTATGATATCTCAGAAATGCCTCATTCTAATTAGACTTTTTGCATCCTTTGTTTCGATGATCAATGTTAATAAAATAGACTTTTTCCACTTTAGAGGTGAAATTTCAGTCTAAGACCAGGCTATGGTGTGCATTATGTGTAAACATGTCTGTATTGATGGTAGTGGTAGTGGTGGTAGTAGTAGTAGTAGTGGTAGTAGTAGTAGTAGTAGTAGTAGTAGTAGTAGTAGTAGAAGCAGCAGCAGCAGTAGTAGTAGTAGTAGTAGTAGCAGTTGAAGTGGTAGTGGTGTTGGTTGTAGTGGTGGTGTTGGTGGTAGTGGTGGCGGTGGTTGTTGTTGTAGTAGTTGTTGTAGTAGTAGTAGTAGCAGCAGCAGCAATAAAAGCAGCAGCAGTAGTAGTAGTAGCAGTTGTATTGATAGTTATGAGTGTAGTAGTGGTGGTGGTAGTAGTAGTAGTAGTTGTAGTAGTAGTAGTAGTAGTAGTAGTAGTAGTAGTAGTAGTAGTAGTATTCGTCGTCGTAGTAGCAGCAGCAGCAGCAGTAGGGGTAGTAGCAGTTGTAGTGATGGTGGTGGTGGTCGTAGTGGTGGTGATTGTAGCTGCAGCGGCAGCAGCAGTAGGAGTAGTAGCAGTAGTAGTAGTAGTTTCAGTAGCAGTTGCACTGGTAGTGGTGGTCGTGATGGTGATAATAGTAGTAGTAGCAGTTGTATTGATAGTTATGAGTGTAGTAGTGGTGGTGGTGGTGGTAGTAGTAGTAGTGGTGGTAGTAGTAGTAGTAATAGTAGTAGTAGTAGTAGTAGTAGTAGTAGTAGTAGTAGTAGTAGTAGTAGTAGCAGCAGCTGCAGCAATAGTGGAAATTAAGAGTAGCTGTCGCAGTAGTAGCGGTGATGATGGCGGTGGTAGTGTTGGAGTTGGAGAGAGCAGCAGTAGCAGTCGTAGTAGTCGTAATAGTGGTAGAAATAGTAGTAGTAGTAGTAGTAGTAGTAGTAGTAGTAATAGTAGTAGTAGTAATAGTAGTAGTAGTAGTAGTAGTAGTAGTAGTAGTAGTAGTAGTAGTAATAGTAGTAGTAGTAGTAGTAGTAGTAGTAGTAGTAGTAGTAGTAGTAGTAGTAGTAGTAGTAGTAGTAGTAGTAGTAGTAGTAGTAGTAGTAGTAGTAATAGTAGTAGTAGTAGTAGTAATAGTGGTAGTAGTAGTTGTTGTTGTTGTTGTTGTAGTTGTAGTTGTTGCTGTTGATGATTTTGTTGCTGCTTTTGTTTTAGTATAGAAATGTATGTAGTTTGTTCTAATTGTCTATATGTTGCTGTTGATGATTTTGTTGCTGCTTTTGTTTTAGTATAGAAATATATGTAGTTTGTTCTAATTGTCTATATGTTGTGTTGAATGTGGCGGTCTGCTTGCGCGCTCGCGCGCGTGCCTGCAAATGTGAGTGTGTGTGTGTGTGTGTGTGTGTGTGTGTGTGTGTGTGTGTGTGTGTGTGTACCTGCTTTTTTTACGGAATGACATAACCGAAAGAGAAAGGGCACACGGCGATGTAGAGTCTTTTCCAATGTATATCATCGTATGCATTACCATTGTGAAACAGCTCTTTATTGGAAACCAAGTGCATGAATGCTTCATTGCATTTCTTTGCGTTGTATTGTATCGTGTTGTATTGTCTTGCATTCATTGTATTGTATTGTATCGTATTGTATTGTCTTGCATTCATTGCGTTGTATTGTATCGTATTGTCTTGCATTCATTGCATTGTATCGTGTCGAAGTGTCACAATATTATAACGTATTGCATTGCATTCATTGCATTATGTCGTATTGGATTGCATTGCATTGTGTTGTGTTACGTTGCATTTCTTTGTGCTGTGTTGTGTCGTGTCGTATCGTTTTAAAACAGAGTGGAATCAGCTGGACTGAACTGGTTGGGAAGGATTGGATTACTTGAGACCTTACTACATTTCATCGAGTGTAACAACGGGACGACTTCATTAACGACCAGAAAATAACGTGAGAAACGCCGAGAGTCACCGTTTTGGATTGAACTTCCTTCTCAGTACTCCATTTTTTTCATTGCAGGAAAAGTTCCATACTTATCGCTCCATTCTCCCAAGCGACACCACTGACGGCCCTCTACCTGCCTGCTACACAAGAGCCAAAGTGCCTCAAGATCACGGCGCGCCTAACACACTACCCTGAGGAGCATCAGCAAGTGAACTTGACCTGCCGACGTCGTAACAAAGGTCAGCGCGCATGCGTTGAGGTCGTATCAAGCACAGAAGTCTAAGTCTCAGGAAAGTAGATATTGCTTCATTGTCCAATACTTGGTAGAAAAAGAAGATGTAGAAGAGGACAGGTGGAGGAAGCGGAAGTGAGAAGGAGCGTAGACAAAGGGAAAGAAGAAATAGGAGGTAAAACGTGCTCTTTTTATATTGCGATTTTTTTACCCACTGTTGGATGCTCAAACCTCTTTGTTTCACTCCAACACCGTCTCAACTCCTAGGGGAGCCAGGCTTCGGATGAACGTGCCTAAGTTATCTATCACGATCTTCCAACTCAGCCCTCACAGGTACCCATTATACTCCTGGATGGGGAGAAGCACCTTGCTCAAGGACACAACTCTAGAATCCTCGCGCCTTCCAACGCCGAACCCGCTAGCCGCAAGCGACTGCAGGTCAAGCGCGCTGACCACTCGGCCAAGGAGGAGGAGGAGGAGGAGGAGGAGGAGGAGGAGGAGGAGGAGGAGGACCAAGAGGAGGAGGACCAAGAGAAGGAGGAGAAAGACCAGGAGGAGGAGGAGGAGGAGGAGGAGGAGGAGGAGGAGGAAGAAAAAGACCAAGAGGAGGAGGAGGAGGAGGAGGAGGAGGAGGAGGAGGAGGAGGAGGAGGAGGAGGAGGAGGAGAAGAAGGAGGAGGACCACCAAATGCAACTTAAAGGATGCAGCAAAAGTGTGGTCACCACGACTGAAAACGTATGTGTTTACCTCCCTTCATCCAGGGTTGCTGTGTTTCGAATGAATTACCAACAGAGAACTACGATAGTGCGGTGTGAATTTTGTCAGACCGAAACAGCAAGTAAGCAGATCCACAAAGTAAATGAGCGAGTGACTGACTGACTGACCGACGGACACGCGGAGGGGCACATGGGCTCAATGACCAACTGATTAACGGAACGATGGAGGGAAGCTTTGTTCATACGCTCGTACTTGATTCTTGTGTGCAGGCACGCTGTCTCTTCGAGGGATCGAACCTGGCAGCAGGGAGAAGAAACTCACCGTGGAATCTGCCGCCGAATGCAAGCACCACCCTCTCTCTGCTGTCGTGGAAGCTGACGAGATCGGTAAGAAGAACTTCATTAAACGGGCAAAAGGGTGACCGAAAACACTTTGTTTGCGGGCTTTTCTCTAACCATTCTGATGGGGCTGCTTTGAAAGGACCGTGTCTAAAACCCGTGCAAAGTCGGGCGCTGATTGGTTGTCTAAAATAGCCGCGGGCCACAGAGTTATATGATACAAAAGACGTGGTTGATGATACTATCATATAACTTTCGTGCGCACTTTTTCTTTTCTCGCTTTGTTTTTGCTGATTGGCTGTTGAGAAATTCGGCGTCGCGGAAATTTTGGATGTAACAGTCCTCCATGCTTCCAGTTTGCAAGAGATTTAGTTCTTCTGAAGAATGTCTCACTCTGATTAAAAAGATAGGTCAGTATCTAAACGCAGTGCACAAGGATACAGTGGGTCCTATGTATAGGTAACCAATCAACAGAAAACCGCGCGAAATGAGTCATGTAAGTCGACCAATCAGCGCCCGGCTTAGCACGGGATATTGACGCATGTCATTGAAAGCCCTTTCTAGCATGCTGGATGGCAACACTTGAAAATTTCCTTGCAGCAACACAGAAATGGAACAATTGTGTTTAACTGTTGACATGAAAATTTCCTCGCAGCAACACAGAAATGGAAGAATTGTGTTTAACTGTTGACATGAAAATTTCCTCGCAGCAACACAGAAATGGAAGAATTGTGTTTAACTGTTGACATGAAAATTTCCTCGCAGCAACACAGAAATGGAACAATTGTGTTTAACTGTTGACATGAAAATTTCCTCGCAGCAGCACAGAAATGGAACAATTGTGTTTAACTGTTGACATGAAAATTTCCTCGCAGCAACACAGAAATGGAACAATTGTGTTTAACTGTTGACATGAAAATTTCCTTGCAGCAACACAGAAATGGAAGAATTGTGTTTAACTGTTGACATGAAAATTTCCTCGCAGCAACACAGAAATGGAAGAATTGTGTTTAACTGTTGACATGAAAATTTCCTTGCAGCAACACAGAAATGGAAGAATTGTGTTTAACTGTTGACATGAAAATTTCCTTGCAGCAACACAGAAATGGAAGAATTGTGTTTAACTGTTGACATGAAAATTTCAATATTGACAACCTGCACCCCATGACTTATTTGGGACCGCGCCTCAAAACCGTCCAAGTGGAGTGTGGTGGTGACAACCCTTTGGTGGGTTGGTGGGTAAGAATGGATCTATCGTATCTCCTTACGTATCTCCTTACGTATCTCCTTACGTATCTCCTTACGTATCTCCTTACGTATCTCCTTTCGTATCTCCTTACGTATCTCCTTACGCAACGCGTTAAAGGCGATTGACAAGGTACATCAAGACTTGCCCAAGATCTAACAGCTGTGGGGATTTTCATTGTCACCGGCCTTGCATGGCCTACAAAGGCTGACAGGTCGTACTCATTTTTCATTCATCTTCGTCTTCATCTTCGTGGTGAGATGTCACATTCGGCCTAGTTTCTGAGGGCTTGTGGCCATGATGCTGTGTGGTGATAGGTCACATCCGACCTAGTTTCTGAGGGCTTGTGGCCATGATGCTGTGTGGTGATAGGTCACATCCGGCCTAGTTTCTGAGGGCTTGTGGCCATGATGCTGTGTGGTAGTAGGTCACATCCGGCCTAGTTTCTGAGGGCTTGTGGCCATGATGCTGTGTGGTAATAGGTCACATCCGGCCTAGTGGCCATGATGCTGTGTGGTTATAGGTCACATCCGGCCTAGTTTCTGAGGGCTTGTGGTCATGATGCAATGTGTGGTAATAGGTCACATTTGGCCTAGTTTCTGAGGGCTTGTGGCCATGGTGCAGTGTGGTGATAGGTCACATTCGGCCTAGTTTCTGAGGCCTTGTGGCCATGATGCTGTGTGGTGATAGGTCACATCCGACCTAGTTTCTGAGAGCTTGTGGTCATGATGCTGCGTGTGGTGATAGGTCACATCCGGCCTAGTTTCTGAGGGCTTGTGGCCATGGTGCAGTGTGGTGATAGGTCACATCCGGCCTAGTTTCTGAGGGCTTGTGGTCATGATGCAATGTGTGGTAATAGGTCACATCCGGCCTAGTTTCTGAGGGCTTGTGGCCATGGTGCAGTGTGGTGATAGGTCACATCCGGCCTAGTTTCTGAGGGCTTGTGGTCATGATGCAATGTGTGGTAATAGGTCACATTTGGCCTAGTTTCTGAGGGCTTGTGGCCATGGTGCAGTGTGGTGATAGGTCACATCCGGCCTAGTTTCTGAGGGCTTGTGGCCATGATGCTGTGTGTGGATAGGTCACATCCGGCCTAGTTTCTGAGGGCTTGTGGTCATGATGCTGTGTGGTGATAGGTCACATCCGGCCTAGTTTCTGAGGGCTTGTGGCCATGATGCAGTGTGGTTATAGGTCACATTCGGCCTAGTTTCTGAGGGCTTGTGGTCATGATGCTGTGTGGTTATAGGTCATATCCGGCCTAGTTTCTGAGGGCTTGTGGCCATGATGCAGTGTGTGGATGTAAGCTGCTCCATGAAAGGATTCCTTCTCTAGTAACTGAGCGTAACCCTTTGTCTGCCTACAGGGACCAACACTTTGCCATGCAGAGTCACCAGCTCTAGCTTCAACATCTCACTGTCCAACCCTAAGGTGAGTCGCGGCTTTGTAATGTGTAGGATAGTAACGGTTTTTTCTTTCCTTTTTTCTGTCTTTTCTTCTGTCTTTCTTTCCGTCTGTCTTTTTTCCTTCTTACTCTTTTTTTTCTTTCTCCCTTCCTCCCCCCCCCCTCCTCTCTCTCTCTCTCTCTCGCTTTCTCTCTCTTTTTCTTTTTCTCTCTCTTTTTCTCTCTCTTTCTCTCTCTCTCTTCTCATCTGTCTGTCTTTTAAAAATCAGCGCAAACAACGTTTTTTGACATACAAAAATGAATTATCATCACAAATATATTTAGACTGAAAAATCCTTCTTTATTGCACAAACACAAATGAAACCTACAGACGGACAGGACTGCCGGTTAAACTCCTTTCCTTTTTTTCTTTTATTCTGTCTTTCTTTCTTTCTTTCTTTCTGTCTTTCTGTCTTTCTGTCTTTCTTTCTTTCTTTCTTTCTTTCTTTCTTTCTTTCTTTCTTTCTTTCTTTCTTTCTTTCTTTCTTTCTTTCTTTCTTTCGTTCTTTCTTTCTTTCTTTCGTTCTTTCTTTCTTTCTTTCTTTCGTCCTTTCTTTCTTTCTTTCTTTCTCTTTCCTTCTTTCTTTTTCATTCTTTCTCTCTTTCTTTCTTTCTTTCTCTTTCTTTCTCTTTCTTTCTTTCTTTTCTTTCTTTGTAAATAAATATATTATTCACTTCTTTTTTTATTCATTCAATCACTCATTCCTTTAGTCGTTTACGTGTTTGCACTTTAATACAGATACATACAGCGCACCTGCATAAACTCGTTCGTGTACACTTGTACGGCTGGAATAGGCTCCGAAAACCAGCAGCCAGGAGCATCACCTGATGAGGGGGTGCACCACACGACTGTGGCCGTATGAAACTATCTTCACATAATCAGTATTACTGACATGTACCGGTTGTCCCCCGGTTTTGCTGCCGATCCGGTCCCGGTTGACTCACTTGCATACAATCCGGCCTGGTTCTTGTCGGTAGGGCAGGCTCTAGTCCCTGACCCGGTTTCGACCGATTCGTATGCCGGGCGACGCGAGAACGACGAGAATCTCGCGACAAGTTGCCAATTTAAATGGCGGACCCTGTCTCCGCTTCGCGCAGAAAACGCTGTATTTGGGGGATACTAAAACCCCATCCAAATAAAATGTAAGCCATGAACAGCATTAATTTATCAAAGCTGTATGTTGAATGCATCCATAGGTCGTGAAAGCTGGTACATTTTACAATTCGCAATGCAGGTCACACGCATTCATCTACACCCCGAAAGCATATGTCCGCGGATCGAATTTTATCGTTGCGTCTTCGCATAGCTACAGCCTACAGGACGAAAGCGTCGTTTCCATGGCTCAGCGAAGGGACGTAACTCTAAATTCTGACATCGCTTCACGTAATGAAAATAGCTCAAGTTCGTGGTCTCGGTGTAATCGTTGCGTGTGGTAGTGAACCCGATTTTTAAACGCACGGTCAGACCGGATCGGGAGCAAAATCGGCTTGAAAACCGGTACGTGTGTAGGCGCCTTTAGTGATGTTCAGATGCAGCATTCCTCCGTGGCTCTCTGGCCCAGTGGTTAGCGCGCTCGACCTGCAGTTGCTTGAGGCTAGTGGGTGCGGCGTTCGATGCTACGCGGCTCCAGATTTGCATCCTTCAGCAAGGAGTTCAACTCCCTTTGTTTTTCCTCACCCAGGAGTAAAACCGGTATCTGTGTGGGCATTAATGGCATACTGTAGTGCGATTAACCTTTATATGCTGCCAGGAGTCAGCATTTTGTTGGAATACTTCCCAAGAAATGGAATTGTCGGTTGGTACATGACCGTGCATGTGCGTCCTGTCTGTCTGGCACTGCGTTTGTCGTCAGGTGCCAGTTAAGGATGGATCAAGGGACCCTCTGATGATCAGGGGGTAGGCTGCAAAGCGGTTTGAGACCCAGACATGGGTAAAAAGGTATTACGTAAAACCTCATCTTTTGTGTTGAGCTGTTTTGCACTGTACACAACTCGTTTCCTGCAACACTTTCAGATTGACAAGAAAAATCGACTCAATTTGAAAATCACCCTGAACAGACGAGCACAGGACCGGTTGCCGGTGACCGTTTTGGTGAGATCCTTGTTTACCCACCCACAGCTCGTTTACCCACCCACAGCTTGTTTACCCACCCACAGCTTGTTTACCCACCCACAGCTTGCTGAAGACGTGTGTCCTATCTCCAAGGAGGCTTTTGCTAGAAACAAGGAAACACATAAGAGACGGAGAGATATTCACAGGGAACACACTAAGCGGAAGGAAGCAGGTTGGAAGACAGGCAAACGGGAGTTGAAGGAGGCGATGAATGACAAGGAGGTTAAGAAGAAGACGAAAGATAGGACGAGAAGGAGGATGAGGTGGTGGTGTAGGAACAGGAAGTAAACGAGGAGGAGAAAAAGGAGACGAAGCACCAACATTAATGGAAGGAGGAGTTACAGAATGAGCAAAGGAAGGAGCAGGAAGAGTAGGAGAAGGGGGGGGGGAGAGGAGGGGAGGGTGGGAGAGGAGGGGGGGGGGTGAGGAGGAGGGGGGTGAGGAGGAGGAGGAGGGTGAGGAGGAGGGGAAGAAAGGAGGAGGGGGAAGAGGAGGAGGATGGGGGGGGGGGAGAGGAGGAGGAGGAGGGGTAGCAGAGGAGGAGAGGGGGGGAGGAGGGGGGGGGTAGGAGAAGGAGGGGGGTAGAGAAGGAGGAGGGGGGGGGGAGATAAGGAGTAAGGGAGAGGAGGGAGGGAGAGGTGGGGAGAGGAGGAGGAGGGGGGTAGAGAAGGAGGAGGAGGGGGGGAGAGGAGGAGGGCGGGGAGAGGAGGGGGGAGAGGAGGGGGGAGAGGAGAAAGGGGGGGGGGAGGAGGAGGGGGGGGTTAGAGGAGGAGGGGGGGGAGAGCGGAGAGGGGAGGGGGAGGAGGAAGAGATTATGAAAATGATGATGATGTTGATTACGATGATGGTCAAAACTCATATAATGTATTTCTGCCACACAGGTGCCCGCCACTGGAGAAGTAGTCTCCAAGTCAATCAATAAAACCCTCACCACGAGAAACATTCGCCTCCAGCATCTTCCGCCTGAGGAAGACAATCTTCACATTCTGACACTGGCCCGCAGTAAATCAGGAGAGATTACGGCAACTGTATCTGTCTTGAGTCACAAGGGGAACCGCGTCACAGTAAGTTGTCTGGTGAACTTGACTTCCGAGGACAAACACATGAAGGCATGCTTTGGAAATAGGAACCTCAAGTCAATGTGAATGATCTTTCCCCATTTTTGTCGTGACGGCGCCATATTCACATCAACGACAGCTTCTTAGAGCGAATTGTAACCTGTCCAAATACCCGCGTGGCTAATGCTCATCGGTGATCTGTAAATATGCACGAAGTGCAGAAATCTATGTGCAACATTTCTTTTGTCAATATGTCATGCTTTTAGTCCTGGTACTCTGGAAACCAGCAGAGGGGATGAAATCAACACAGGGTGAAATTGTTGTGCATTATAATGTGTTTTTATGTTCTTTGTTTTCCAGTTCTCGTCCAGCTCAGGTTGTGAGGAGTTCCCCTTGAAAGATGTATTGAAGGTAGGCCTCTTTACTTTTGTCTTGCCTTGCCCTTAGCAAACGTAGGAGCCTTGCGTAGTACGTGGCATAGAACGACCGCCCTTTCAAGATCTTCAGTTTACTACGCGCAGCCGGCTAGCAGATTCAGCACTTAAAGCTATCGTATATAAATCCTGCAGTTGTATCCTTGGGGAAGGTGCTTCCCTTGCACGGCATCTTCCCTTGCATGGCATCTTCCCATCCGCGAGTAAAGGTGTAGGTAGATGTGTGGTTGTATATAGCGACTTTTATCACCCATGTCTGGGACTCAAACCACTTTACACTGGGCCGCTTGATCAATCCTTCTATTTACCTGTAGAGGTAACAAGGCACGCTGTGGTGCGATTAACTTGGGATGGGGCTTCCGACCAGCGTTAGGTTGGAGTAATCCTAAGGAGAGTGATGATAGAGCTAACATCTGTGTG
>JAWQFJ010000959.1:94060-101560 GCA_034096865.1 Theodoxus fluviatilis
GCTAGACCTCTCTTGCTGCCCATTGTAGCTAGACCTACCTTGCTGCCCATTATAGCTAGACCTCCCTTGCTGTCTGTTATAAGCCCAACCTCGCCGAGTCTAGGGGTATGATGATGATTATGAGTTTGTGTAATTACTTTACACTTGAGGCTAGACTTGTAGACACAAATTCTCTTACATGCTTCACTCACTCTTCTCTCACAACCAAGGAGAAAACAAGCGAGATTTAGATAATAATAAATTTAATGAATAAAGTATTTCAATCATGCAAGGCATGCATAAGAAGAAGGTTATTATTGGATTTTACTTGTCCCTCCAGGTTTACTGGAGGTCCTACAGACTTTATGTGTGTGTGTGTGTGTGTGTGTGTGTGTGTGTGTGTGTGTGTGTGTGTGTGTGTGTGTCTGTCTGTCTGTCCCGACTCCACGGCTTATATCTCAAAAACTACTGGACGGATTTCCTTGAGATTTTGCACACTAACTGGAAGTTAGGTCCGATTGAATGTATCAAATTTTCAGAATCGAGGCTTGAAGAGAAAGTGGTTTTTTAAGGTCGTATAATCGAAGCACCTCTCTAAAAATTATTGAAATGACAATTGACGGAATAGCCAAATTTGACGTCATCAATAGCGTGACGTCATTTGCATGTAAGATCTGAAATTCAGTCCCACTTAGAAGCTGATATCTCAAAAACTGCCTCCCTCAAAGGTCAATTGACGGAATAGCGAAATTCCACTCCACAGCCACGCCCTTTCTCGCTGAAGCTCGCGTGATAAACACATGCAGGCGGCAAAATGGCTTTCAGTTTCACGGGAACTAGTTGCGTTGTATTGCGGACAGCATTTGAGTCTCATTTTTGCCAGACAGTGAGAAGATATCTCAGACTGTGATAGACAGGGGTATGAATACATACTACACATGTTATTTAGACGAAATTAAGATCTGACACTGTCACAAAAGTTCGCCATTCACTAGGGGACTAACTTTCAAACTTTGTCCGATTATTACGACCGTAAGATAGCAGTAATTTGACATTCGGCGTCACCGTGTCATGTGACGGTGATAAGTTTCGTCTGCAACTCGCACTTACGTTATGGTCGAAGTAGATTGATGTTTACTTCGTCCGCTGAACGCTGTCAAGACTAATGCTCGAATGAATGAAGTATGATTTCATAATTTTTCCGGATTAATACAAATGTATATCAAATACATCAGTTCAATTTAATCGAGTCAATTAATCGAGTACATGTCCACTAGGTGAAAAATGTGTTGAGTGGAACGCAAGTCAGAAAAGTTACACTTGCAGTCTAAACAACAAAATGAATACAGTGTTTGTATTGAAAAATCAGGTCAATCTTTTCGTCGTTTGGTTCCACGACAAGAGTATGAAATCTTGTTTCCAGCGAGATTAGGAGCTTCTGCAAACATGGCTGACAACGGTCAGAATGGTTATAGTTGCTTGGTTTTTTCCTTGTCAAAACTTGTTATACCGTCAGATTGTAACCACCATCAGATTTTCTGCAACTTTTCAAAGCGAATCTAGCCTAAAAACCTACCAGTTATGCATCGTGTTAACAGGATTGACTCGTTGCTTGTAGAACGACGGTACTCGGTAGCAGTACCACACACGGTGTGTGCGTGAATGAGTACGAATGCACATGTCTGGTGTGAACATCTATAAAGTATAATACACTTCCTCCTCTGTGTGACTGTGTGAGTGTTAATTCAGCGTCTATGACATGCCAAAGGAAAACAAAACATGTCAAAATATGAGCTTTCCTGAACCTATCCATCATGTTTTAAATATATGGTCGATTGTTCCTGGGCCAATAGCTTAAAAATGGATTTACATGCTTTACAAACACTCCGTCATAGCAATTCTCTAATGGCTCAGCTGGTAGAGCGTTCGACTCTTGGTCATGCATGACCAGGTTTGATTCTGCGCTGAAACTTTTTTTCTTCTGTTTTTTCGAGAGGTTGTGGGTTCGAACCCGACCTGGGTTTTTGTGTTTTTATGTGTGTGTGTGTGTGTGTTTTCCCCCTCTTTTCTCGAGAGGTTGCGGGTTCGAACCCGATCTTTTTATACATTTTTTTTTTTAATATGCCAAAACCTGGAGGTTCAGCGCCAGCGGTTTTTATGAATACTTAGAATTTCTAGGCCAGCCGAATAAAAAGGAAATTTGAAATGATTTGTTCTTAGTTCTAAGTCAATTGTTCAACGTGAAGAAAGGTCAATGCTCCCCAAGATCCAAGGACGAAACAAAAGTCAGTTCTTTTCCTAACCAGTCTGTTTTTGCTAAACTCGTAGAGGTGGAGGGAGTCTGTCTTCTTTGGAGGAGTTCACAGCATCTTTTTAGGCAGGCACCTCTGAGACAGGTCGGCAGCACTCTTGTCTCAGCAGGGACTTCGGAACCTGTGTGTCGCTTGGATGTCAAAGCCGAAGTGATGGTTTCTAATGCTTCACTCTCTGAGCACGCTTCTCTGGCCGCTGACCCTCACCCCCACCACCCCTTCTGGTGACCCCCTAGCTTGGAACGTTGGCTGGGAAAGAGCACCCCTCGGTCAGGCACCAGGGAGCACCAGGGCGGGCGAACGACAGGGTGCTTATCTTATCACCAACCTAGGTGATGAAGGAGTCTTCCCTGGGAGAGCGGTCCCCTTTGGGAACTAATTTTGACCACCCACACAGGATGCAACAACCTCTGGGTCCTTGTTTCCAGCATCTCTCTAATTAAGACACAATAAAACCACTGATGGGCAATCATCACATGTCCAATGTAGCTAGACCCCCCTTGCTGTCCAGTGTAGCTAAACCTCCCTTGCTGCCCAGTGTAGCTAGACCTCCCTTGCTGGCCATTGTAGCTAGACATTCCTTGCTGCCCATTGTAGCTAGACCTCCCTTGCTGAACATTGTAGCTAGATCCCCCCCTCCTGTCCAATGTAGCGAGACCTCCCTTGCTGCCCACTGTAGCTAGACCTCTCTTGCTGTCCATTGTAGCTAGACCTCCCTTGCTGCCCAGTGTAGCTAGACCTCCCTTGCTGCCCAGTGTAGCTAGACCTCCCTTGCTGGCCATTGTAGCTAGACCTCCCTTGGTGCCCAGTGTAGCTAGACCTCCCTTGCTGCCCATTGCAGCTAGACCTCCCTTGCTGGCCATTGTAGCTAGACCTTCCTTGCTGTCCATTGTAGCTAGACCTCCCTTGCTGCCCATTGTAGCTAGACCTCCCTTGCTGTCCCATGTTGCTAGACCTCCCTTGGTGCCCAGTGTAGCTAGAACTCCCTTGCTGCCCATTGTAGCTAGTCCTCCCTTGCTGGCCATTGTAGCTAGACCTTCCTTGCTGTCCAATGTAGCTAGACCTCCCTTGCTGTCCATTGTAGCTAGACCTCCGTTGTTGACCATTGTAGCTAGACCTCCCTTGCTGCCCATTGCAGCTAGACCTCCCTTGCTGGCCATTGTAGCTAGACCTTCCTTGCTGTCCATTGTAGCTAGACCTCCCTTGCTGCCCATTGTAGCTAGACCTCCCTTGCTGTCCCATGTAGCTAGACCTCCCTTGGTGCCCAGTGTAGCTAGACCTCCCTTGCTGCCCATTGTAGCTAGTCCTCCCTTGCTGGCCATTGTAGCTAGACCTTCCTTGCTGTCCAATGTAGCTAGACCTCCCATGCTGTCCATTGTAGCTAGACCTCCGTTGTTGACCATTGTAGCTAGACCTCCCTTGCTGCCCAGTGTAGCTAGACCTCCCTTGCAGTCCATTGTAGCTAGACCTTCCTTGCTGTCCATTGTAGCTAGACCTCCCTTGCTGCCCAGTGTAGCTAGACCTCCCTTGCTGCCCAGTGTAGCTAGACCTCCCTTGCTGCCCAGTGTAGCTAGACCTCCCTTGCTGCCAAGTGTAGCTAGACCTCCCTTGCTGCCCATTGTAGCTAGACCTCCCTTGCTGTTCATTGTAGCTAGACCTCCCTTGCTGTCCATTGTAGCTAGACCTTCCTTGCTGTCCAATGTAGCTAGACCTTCCTTGCTGTCTATTGTAGCTAGACCTCCCTTGGTGCCCAGTGTAGCTAGAACTCCCTTGCTGCCCATTGTAGCTCTACCTCCCTTGCTGGCCATAGTAGCTAGACCTCCCTTGCTACCCAGTGTAGCTAGACCTCCCTTGCTGTCCAATGTAGCTAGACCTCCCTTGCTGTCCATTGTAGCTAGACCTTCCTTGCTGTCCAATGTAGCTAGACCTCCCTTGCTGTCCATTGTAGCTAGACCTTCCTTGCTGCCCAGTGTAGCTAGACCTCCCTTGCTGCCCATTGTAGCTAGACCTCCCTTGCTGCCTATTGTGGCTAGACCTCCCTTGCTGCCCAGTGTAGCTAGACATCCCTTGCTGCCCAGTGTAGCTAGACCTCCCTTGCTGGCCATCGTAGCTAGACCTCCCTTGCTGCCCATTGTAGCTAGACCTCCCTTGCTGTCTA
Organism: Theodoxus fluviatilis; assembly: GCA_034096865.1. Lineage (NCBI taxonomy): Eukaryota > Metazoa > Mollusca > Gastropoda > Cycloneritida > Neritidae > Theodoxus > Theodoxus fluviatilis. The sequence continues at coordinate 98,510 of JAWQFJ010000959.1, forward strand.
ATGTAGCTAGACCTCCCTTGCTGTCCAATGTAGCTAGACCTCCCTTGCTGTCCATTGTAGCTAGACCTCCCTTGCTGGCAGTGTAGCTAGAACTTCCTTGCTGTCCAATGTAGCTAGACCTCCCTTGCTGCCCAGTGTAGCTAGACCTCCCGTGCTGTCCATTGTAGCTAGACCTCTCTTGCTGTCCATTGTAGCTAGACCTCCCTTGCTGTCCATTGTAGCTAGACCTCCCTTGCAGTCCAGTGTCGCTAGACCTTCCTTGCTGTCCAATGTAGCTAGACCTCCCTTGCTGTCCATTGTAGCTAGACCTCCCTTGCTGTCCATTGTAGCTAGACCTTCCTTGCTGTCCAATGTAGCTAGACCTTCCTTGCAGTCCAGTGTAGCTAGACCTCCCTTGCAGTCCATTGTAGCTAGACCTTCCTTGCTGTCCATTGTAGCTAGACCTCCCTTGCTGCCCAGTGTAGCTAGACCTCCCTTGCTGCCCAGTGTAGCTAGACCTCCCTTGCTGCCCAGTGTAGCTAGACCTCCCTTGCTGTCCATTGTAGCTAGACCTCCCTTGCTGCCCATTGTAGCTAGACCTTCCTTGCAGTCCATTGTAGCTAGACCTCCCTTGCTGCCAAGTGTAGCTAGACCTTCCTTTCAGTCCATTGTAGCTAGACCTCCCTTGCAGTCCAGTGTAGCTAGACCTTCCTTGCTGTCCAATGTAGCTAGACCTCCCTTGCTGCCCAGTGTAGCTAGACCTCCCTTGCTGCCTAGTGTAGCTAGACCTCCCTTGCTGCCCAGTGTAGCTAGACCTCCCTTGCTGCCCAGTGTAGCTAGACCTCCCTTGCTGCCCAGTGTAGCTAGACCTCCCTTGCTGCCCAGTGTAGCTAGACCTTCCTTGCAGTCCATTGTAGCTAGACCTCCCTTGCTGCCAAGTGTAGCTAGACCTTCCTTTCAGCCCATTGTAGCTAGACCTCCCTTGGTGCCCAGTGTAGCTAGACCTCCCTTGCTGTCCATTGTAGCTAGACCTCCTTTGCTGTCCATTGTAGCTAGACCTCCCTTGGTGCCCAGTGTAGCTAGACCTCCCTTGCTGTCCATTGTAGCTATTCCTCCTTTGCAGTCCATTGTAGCTAGTCCTCCCTTGCTGTTCATTGTAGCTAGACTTCCCTTGCTGGCCATTGTAGCTAGTCCTCCCTTGCTGGTCATTGTAGCTAGACCTCCCTTGCTGGCCATTGTAGCTAGACCTCCCTTGCTGCCCAGTGTAGCTAGACCTCCCTTGCTGCCCAGTGTAGCTAGACCTCCCTTGCTGTCCATTGTAGCTAGACCTCCCTTGCTGTCCATTGTAGCTAGACCTCCCTTGCTGGCCATTGTAGCTAGACCTCCCTTGGTGCCCAGTGTAGCTAGACTTCCCTTGCTGTCCAATGTAGCGAGACCTCCCTTGCTGGCCATTGTAGCTAGACCTCCCTTGGTGCCCAGTGTAGCTAGACCTCCCTTGCTGGCCATTGTAGCTAGACCTCCCTTGGTGCCCAGTGTAGCTAGACCTTCCTTGGTGCCCAGTGTAGCTAGACCTCCCTTGCTGGCCATTGTAGCTAGACCTCCCTTGGTGCCCAGTGTAGCTAGACCTCCCTTGCTGCCCAGTGTAGCTAGACCTTCCTTACTTCTCGTCGTCAACCAGTCCTTGTGTAGTGTGTCTCTCATTCAGTTTCGTCCTTCTTTTACTCATTTTCATCTGTCTACTGTTTCTCATCCCATCAACCACTGATTCCTATCCATCATTTCCTTGTGTGAACATGTGCTGTGTCAACAGCGCTACAATGCTTATATTTAGAGATTTCAATTTTTTCTTACTCACTCCTTGAAGCCTTCGGAAAAGGTCTGGAAAAATAACAACACACAACTGGAATGGCAATCTTTGGTAATTGTTGCTGCAGATCAGAAAATGGCGTGAAAATACAAGCAGCGCGTGAAATGCCTAAGTACACACAATAACGTGCATTGAACGTATGAAGTGAAACGTTCTAATAAAGAACGAAAATCCTTCTCAGAATTATTTTTAAAAATATGAATCAGGCCCCCAGGAAGAATAGAACCAGCTACCTTCCTGATACAGGCCTGCAACTCATGCAGTGCATGGAAACTCGTAAAGTGAAACTGCTCAGGTTTTTTTTTCAGAGGCAACACAGCAATGAAAAAAAATTGTGTTCGTACTGATCATCTTGTTTGAAGTACACCCCCCCCCCCCCCCCCCCCTTTTTTAAATTATTGTTGATGTTAATGATGTTGTTGTTGTTGTTGTTGTTGTTGCGAAATATGAAACTTTGAGTTTCAAGCCAGTTTGTAGCTCGCTTTGGGCACTAAACGAGAGGAGGTCGCGTGACTTGGACTTTGTGACGTAGTAGGTTACCAGTGTGATGTTCTGCGTTTATAGGGGGACATACTACGCAAGAGTATGGACCGGAAAGTGTTTGATATAGCACTTGTTTTTCAGGAGTCGGTATTTTTAAGTATGCTGTTATATTAGTGAAAATACCCACCCATATTTTATCAAAAACACATTTAACTCTGCACTTTTCCATTAAACTCTGTTTTCTGTTCGATTTCCCGCAGTCTGACGTCGACGGTAGCAAGGATTCATTGCATCATCCGCTCCAGCGCGAATTCTTCGCTGGAACGCCTCAAAGTGTGGTTGGACGACCAAGTCTCAAATCAGCAGGAGGATGACGTCATCGAGGCACTGCTTGCAGTGGTGCAGTGCAAAACGTCATCGGCCAGGGTAAGTCGTACAGACGCCATTTGCTACATCCTGCTTCTCTCCCTGCCTGCAGTGAAGAGATTGAAATACAAACAGAATCATCAAATGTGCAGCCAAGATAGTAGGAAAGCCACTTTCTGAGATTGACAAACTTGGCGCGGAGGCTGTCTCAGCGAAGATACTCTCAATTCCAGCAGACTCAACCCACCCACTACATGAGAACTATTTTCGAGCAAAATCAGGTGTTCGACTCATTTCACTGAAAGCACGAACTTCAAGATTGAGGGATTCTCGTTTGTGCCCATGTCAATCCGCGA
>JAWQFJ010000959.1:106560-111560 GCA_034096865.1 Theodoxus fluviatilis
TAGGGGGTCCCTCTAGAGCTTCATTGTGCAGTACAAGGCAAGCCTGCAGGTAGGGAGTCCCTCTAGAACTTCAGTGTGCAGTATAGGGCAAGCCTGCAGGTAGGGAGTCCCTCTAGAACTTCAGTGTGCAGTATAGGGCAAGCCTGCAGGTAGGGAGTCCCTCTAGAGCTTCAGTGTGCAGTATAGGGCAAGCCTGCAGGTAGGGAGTCCCTCTAGAACTTCAGTGTGCAGTATAGGGCAAGCCTGCAGGTAGGGAGTCCCTCTAGAGCTTCAGTGCGCAGTATAAGGCAAGCCTGCAGGTAGGGAGTCCCTCTAGAGCTTCAGTGTGCAGTACAAGGCAAGCCTGCAGGTAGGGGGTCCCTCTAGAGCTTCAGTGTGCAGTATAGGGCAAGCCTGCAGGTAGGGAGTCCCTCTAGAGCTTCAGTGTGCAGTATAAGGCAAGCCTGCAGGTAGGGAGTCCCTCTAGAGCTTCAGTGTGCAGTATAAGGCAAGCCTGCAGGTAGGGAGTCCCTCTAGAACTTCAGTGTGCAGTATAGGGCAAGCCTGCTGGTAGGGAGTCTCTCTAGAGCTTCAGTGTGCAGTATAAGGCAAGCCTGCAGGTAGGGAGTCTCTCTAGAGCTTCAGTGTGCAGTATAGGGCAAGCCTGCAGGTAGGGAGTCTCTCTAGAGCTTCAGTGTGCAGTATAAGGCAAGCCTGCAGGTAGGGAGTCCCTCAAGAACTTCAGTGTGCAGTATAAGGCAAGCCTGCAGGTAGGGAGTCCCTCTAGAGCTTCAGTGTGCAGTACAAGGCAAGCCTGCAGGTAGGGAGTCCCTCTAGAGCTTCAGTGTGCAGTACAAGGCAAGCCTGCAGGTAGGGGGTCCCTCTAGAGCTTCAGTGCGCAGTATAAGGCAAGCCTGCAGGTAGGGAGTCCCTCTAGAGCTTCAGTGTGCAGTATAAGGCAAGCCTGCAGGTAGGGAGTCCCTCTAGAGCTTCAGTGTGCAGTATAAGGCAAGCCTGCAGGTAGGGAGTCCCTCTAGAGCTTCAGTGTGCAGTATAAGGCAAGCCTGCAGGTAGGGAGTCCCTCTAGAGCTTCAGTGTGCAGTATAAGGCAAGCCTGCAGGTAGGGGGTCCCTCTAGAGCTTCAGTGTGCAGTATAAGGCACGCCTGCAGGTAGGGAGTCCCTCTAGAGCTTCAGTGTGCAGTATAAGGCAAGCCTGCAGGTAGGGAGTCCCTCTAGAGCTTCAGTGTGCAGTATAAGGCAAGCCTGCAGGTAGGGAGTCTCTCTAGAGCTTCAGTGTGCAGTATAAGGCAAGCCTGCAGGTAGGGAGTCCCTCTAGAACTTCAGTGTGCAGTATAGGGCAAGCATGCAGGTAGGGAGTCCCTCTAGAGCTTCAGTGTGCAGTATAAGGCAAGCCTGCAGGTAGGGAGTCCCTCTAGAGCTTCAGTGTGCAGTATAAGGCAAGCCTGCAGGTAGGGAGTCCCTCTAGAGCTTCAGTGTGCAGTATAAGGCAAGCCTGCAGGTAGGGGGTCCCTCTAGAGCTTCAGTGTGCAGTATAAGGCAAGCCTGCAGGTAGGGAGTCCCTCTAGAGCTTCAGTGTGCAGTACAAGGCAAGCCTGCAGGTAGGGAGTCCCTCTAGAGCTTCAGTGTGCAGTATAAGGCAAGCCTGCAGGTAGGTTGTCCCTCTAGAGCTTCAGTGTGCAGTATAAGGCAAGCCTGCAGGTAGGGAGTCCCTCTAGAACGAAAGAACGCACGAAGGAATGCACGGGTGAGCAAATGAATGAATGAATGGATATTAAATGAATGCATAAATGATAGATCGATGGATGGATGAATGAATGAACAAACGAATGGATGAATGAAACATTTTACGCCCGATCAGTCTATGTAGGCTATGTAAGGCCGTTGACTCCCAAATGACTAGAGTTGGCTATCGTGAGAGCAAGTCAAGTCACTATTCTCCTAGAGTTTCGCCTTTTTCGATGGAGGAGAACGAAGGCAAAGTACCTCCTTGTCTCAGAACACTAATGAGCCCTACGATTCTGTTGCAGATAAACGTGATCAACTCGGAAACCCTTCCTTCCCCTCCGTCCTCCCCTCCCCCTTCGTCCTCCCCCTCCCCCACCTTGCAGGCACATGGATCGAGCATTGTGTGCCCCAATATCAGCATCGATGTTACTTCAACCAACAGGTGATTGTCGTGGTCGTTACTCTTGCTGATCGTTGTGTCCGTCGCTTTTCCTATTATCGTGTGTGTGTGTGTGTGTGTGTGTGTGTGTGTGTGTGTGTGTGTGTGTGTGTGTGTGTGTGTGTGTGTGTGTGTGTGTGTCTGTCTGTCTGAGTGTGAGTGAGTGTGTGTGTCTATTATGTGTGTGTGTGTGTGTGTGTGTGTGTGTGTCTGTATCTATATTTTTGCGTGTGTGTATGTGTGTGTGCGTGCGTATTTGTGTGTGCGCGTGTGTGTGTGTGTGTGTCTGTGTGTGTGTGTGTGTGTGTGTGTGTCTGTGTGTATGTGTGTCTGTATGTGTCTGTATGTGTGTAGAGAAAAGAAGTAAGGAGACTTTCGTCCAACTTCAGAATTTTTATTAGCAAAGCTTTCAGGGCCAAGTAGGCTCCTTCATCAGTGCAGTGAAAGTCTTCACGCGATTATGTATATATAAGCCCTGTGATCAAAGTTCACAACACTCGGGTGCGTGGGGTATGCGGCACGGGGTACAGGCAGCGAAAACGGCGGCGGGTGAGGACATCGCAACGGGAAAGGGGGTGGGGTGACAAAAAGGGGGCAGTAGTAAGCATGTGGGTCTCGGGAAAAGGAGAGCCCAAACTCAAAATCTGAGGTCGCGAGACCTGCAGGACTGCAGAAAAACCGCTCACGCGCAGATAGTGGCACAGGGAGCACGTGCTAGGCGGTGCTAGGCACGGGAAAGGCTGCCAGAGCAGGGCCATAGGGGTTGAGTGCATCTCATGAGGCGTGGGGGCACGGGAGTCACTTGTAGTGGCTCATGAACCCTAGGTCACGGTTCAGCCCAGCCTCATGAGTGCCGAAAAGCCCGATGAGCTGCTGTTCGACCACACGTCTCCGTTGTGGGTCTTGCAGGTGTACGCTCACTCTCAGGTCAGCCGCGGTGTGGCCTTGCCTGCTGAAGTGTTCCGCAACTGGGAGTGGAGCGCGATTTCTGATCGTGGCCCTGTGTCCGTTCATTCGCTGTCTCAGTGTCTGTCCCGTCTCACCGATGTACCAGGCATCCGGGCACTCTTTGCGGCATCTGATCAGGTATACCAGATTGTTGGAGCCGCAAGTGTAGTGTCCCCTGATGTGGTAAGTAGTCTTGTCTCGGGTGACGGTCGAGTCTGGGCAGATGATGTTGCACGTGAGACAGCGGGAGGTGTTACAGGGTTGCACGCTTCCGGGGCTTGCAGAGCTGAGAGGTGGAAGTTGGTTCCGTACCAGTAACTGCCTCAGGTTGGGTGGTTGCCTGAACGCCAGAAGAGGAGGAGCTGGAAACACCTCGGAGAGGTAGGGATCATCCGCTAAGAGGTGTTGGAGCTGTGGTAGGAAGCGCTCCGAGTAAGCTCCCTTGGAAGGGCTGTCGACCTGTCAAATCACCGATTAGCGCTCACCCCGGGAGAACCAATAGGATTGGTTGGGTGAGCACATAAAAGCCGGCATCGCAGTATATCGGTGTGCATTACTGAATATTGAAGATCGTCCCTGGGGCTCCATCTGGACCGTGAGACCATCAGAATAGCCGTCGCTCAGAGGGCAGGGGCACCAGTCTGCGAACCCCACCAATGCAGATGTGGAAGATCCATGGACGCCCTTGGACATCACGCCCTCTCCTGTCGGCTAAGCGCCGGCCGTTTCCCACGCCACTCTGCTTTGAACGACGTGGTGAGACGTGCCCTCCAGAGCGCTGGAATACCATCTGTCCTGCAACCAACCGGGCTCGACAGAGGCGACGGCAAGCGTCCAGATGGGATGACCATATTTCCCTTCTCAAACTTCCAAAGCTTGGTCTGGGATGTGACGTGCGTGGATTCCTTCGCCCCCAGTAACATCATTTCCAGCGCCCTGCAACCGTCATCTGCAGCAGAGGCAGCGGAAGGGGCGAAGAGGACTAAATACCGCATCCTGGCCGAACGACACCGCTTTGAGTCCCTCGCCTTCGAGACCACCGGAGTCTTCGGACCTTCAACACTCAAGACCATCGAGGAAATTGGACGAAGACTGAAGGGGGAGACGGGCGAGCCACGGGAGACCATGTGGCTCAAACAACGAATCGGGATGGCTATCCTCAGAGGCAATGCCTTCTGTGTCCTTGCCTCATCCATATCCCGAGATGACTGCGGAGAGAGACTGCGGGTTCCACAGGCCTAGGGCCAGTGACCACCGCACTTTTCACAGTGTAACTGCTCCACACTGTTCGTTTTTATTTATTCGGTTATCTGCAACACGACGGCTGCCCTGTGATCCCAGAACTCTTTGACAGAACCCTTTCTAGCGTACCTTTCGCCATTTGACTGCTGCTCAAACTTTCGATTGAACGCGTTTCGACTGCCGCTCAAACTTTGATTGTACGCTTTTCGGTGTTAGAACCCTTTCTAGCGTCCCTTTCGCCTTTCGACTGCTGCTCAAACCTTTTATTGTACGCGTTCCGACCAGTCATTTAGGTTAACGATGTTTTCTGCGAGTGCAACTTTCTTTTACCTGTAATGCACTTAACTTCACTGACTGTACTGATTTTACACTTGTACATAACATGTTCTATTTTTTGCATATGTACAAACATGTGAATTATACTGTCTTGACGGGTCGTCGGCCGAAATAAACAAATCGATTAGAATAAAAAAATATTGAAGATTGTCAAGCGAAAGCGTCTACGAGCGACTACGGTCAGAGCCTAAGTCATTTTAATATGATTTTACTCGGCTTCAACCCGTAGCCTGGGCAAAACTCGCGGGCCCTCCCTAGGGTCGGGGCAATAGTCGGGCATCCTGCCACAGAGCCTACGCAGGCCGTGTC
>JAWQFJ010000959.1:121560-124060 GCA_034096865.1 Theodoxus fluviatilis
CTGTGTGTATCCACTGTGTGTATTCACTGTGTGTATCCACTGTGTGTATCCACTGTGTGTATTCACTGTGTGTATCCACTCTGTGTATCCACTGTGTGTATTCACTGTGTGTATTTCACTGTGTGTATTTCCTGTGTGTAATTCACTGTGTGTATTCACTGTGTGTAATTCACTGTGTGTATCCACTGTGTGTATTTACTGTGTGTATTCACTATGTATATTCATTGTATGTATTCGCTGTGCTCTAAACAATTACATTTTCAACACCACACACGCGCGCACACACGTGCACGCAAACAGACATGCACGTGCGCACGCAAACACGCTCACACACACACACAAACACACACACACGCACGCAAACACGCACACACACATACACAGATGGACGGACGGACGGACAGACGAAAAGATACAGAGACGACGTCAGATTGCTGCATTTACAACCGTAAGTATTAAAAACAAGAAAGTCAAAACGCCAATGCAGGAGTGAACAGTTGTTCTACAAAATCAGTATTTTCCCTTTGGAAACAGCTCTCTGTAATGACCTACTGTTCTGCCTGTCTTCACATCCAACAGCCTTCACATCCAACAGCCTTCACATCCAACAGCCTTCACATCCAACAGCCTTCACATCCAACAGCCTTCACATCCAACAGCCTTCACATCCAACAGCCTTCACATCCAACAGCCTTCACATCCAACAGCCTTCACATCCAACAGCCTTCACATCCAACAGCCTTCACATCCAACAGCCTTCACATCCAACAGCCTTCACATCCAACAGCCTTCACATCCAACAGCTTTCACATCCAACAGCCTTCACATCCAACAGCCTTCACATCCAACAGCCTTTACATCCAACAGCCTTTACATCCAACAGACTTCACATCCAACAGCCTTCACATCCAACAGCCTCACATCACAGCCTCACATCACAGCCTCACATCACAGCCTCACATCACAGCCTCACATCACATCACAGCTCACATCACAGCCTCACATCACAGCCTCACATCACAGCCTCACATCACAGCCTCACATCACATCACAGCCTCACATCACAGCCTCACATCACATCACAGCCTCACATCACAGCCTCACATCACAGCCTCACATCACAGCCTCACATCACAGCCTCACATCACAGCCTCACATCACAGCCTCACATCCAACAGCCTTCACATTTAACAGCTTTCACATCCAATAGCCTTCACATCCAACAGCCTTCACAGCCAACAGCCTTCACATCCAACAGCCTTCACATCCAACAGCCTTCACATCCAACAGCCTTCACATCCAACGGCCTTCACATCCAACGGCCTTCACATCCAACGGCCTTCACATCCAACGGCCTTCACATCCAACAGCCTTCACATCCAACAGCCTTCACATCCAACAGCCTTCACATCCAACAGCCTTCACATCCAACAGCTTTCACATCCAACAGCCTTCACATCCAACAGCCTTCACAGCCAACAGCCTTCACATCCAACAGCCTTCACATCCAACAGCCTTCACATCCAACGGCCTTCACATCCAACGGCCTTTACATCCAACGGCCTTTACATCCAACAGCCTTCACATCCAACAGCCTTCACATCCAACAGCCTTCACATCCAACAGCCTTCACATCCAACAGCCTTCACATCCAACAGCCTTCACATCCAACAGCCTTCACATCCAACAGCCTTCACATCCAACAGCCTTCACATCCAACAGCCTTCACATCCAACGGCCTTCACATCCAACGGCCTTCACATCCAACAGCCTTCACAATCACATCCAACAGCCTTCGCATCCAACAGCCTTCACACCCAACAGCCTTCACATCCAACAGCCTTCACATCCAACAGCCTTCACATCCAACAGCCTTCACATCCAACATCCTTCACAGCCAACAGCCTTCACAGCCAACAGCCTTCAAGAAAATTTCAAGATCGCCCTTCTACTTCTTTAAATACTTCATTTAAAGTGACAGAGAGAGCAGCAATTCAACAAACATTTTGCATACACCCACACACACATGCATACACATATACACACACGCATGAACGCACACACACACACACAAACTCACACACACACACATACACACACACACATACACACACACACACACACACACACACAAACTCACACAAACACACACACACACAGATACACACAAACACACACAAACACATGCCCGCACGCACATGTTCGTGTTTCATCTGACCTGAATTTGTTACAACCTGTCAATTTTGTTTGGTTTTACAGGCAATTGCTGGGGCAAAATTCCTCTAGAAGATGGCGACTGCGATAACAGCAAACTGCACGCATCATTAGTCAATTGTGAGTATTTTCATTTAAAAGAAATCTCTCTCTCCCTCTCTCTCTCTCTCTCTCTCTCTCTCTCTCTCTCTCTCTCTCTCTCTCTCTCTCTCTCTCTCTCTCTCTCACACACACACACACACACACACATATATATATATACTATATATATATATATATATATATA